>JARJLU010005961.1:0-15467 GCA_030272975.1 Sparidentex hasta
CAACCACAACAACCACAACAACCACAACAACCACATCATCAACCACAACAACCACAACAACCACAACAACCACATCATCAACCACAACAACCACATCATCAACCACATCAACCACAACAACCACAACAACCACATCATCAACCACATCAACCACAACAACCACAACAACCACATCATCAACCACAACAACCACAACAACCACAACAACCACATCATCAACCACAACAACCACAACAACCACATCATCAACTACATCAACCACATCATCAACCACAACAACCACAACAACCACATCATCAACCACATCAACCACAACAACCACATCATCAACCACAACAACCACATCATCAACCACAACAACCACAACAACCACATCATCAACCACAACAACCACAACAACCACATCATCAACCACAACAACCACAACAACCACATCATCAACTACATCAACCACAACAACCACATCATCAACCACAACAACCACATCATCAACCACAACAACCACATCATCAACCACAACAACCACAACAACCACAACAACCACATCATCAACCACAACAACCACAACAAGCACAACAACCACATCATCAACCACAACAACCACATCATCAACCACAACAACCACATCAGTCAGCATTTAAATGAGGGTTTATTTCGTCCTGTCTTCTCAGGTAGCAGACGACTCCAGATCAGTTTCCTTTTCTGTGGATCTTTGGATTTCTGAACTCTCCTTCTCTCACCACTCTGCCTTTACTGGAACCAGTCTCCTCGTTTCTACTACTTTCCACCTTAAAAGCCATTCCACCTTAACAGCCAACAAGTGCATTCTTTCCTCCTCAAAGTCTGTTACTGCCTGACTCTGTCTTTTCTTATCCAGACAGAATCTCAGCCAGCTCTGGTGCTCCGAATCTGTTCATTAGCCGGGATAAATTAATAGTTTGAAGTGTTAGATAATGAGTTCAGTGTGTTAAACGAGTTTAAGAACGAGTTAAATCAGTTAACTTTGGGTTTCTATCTGAAGTTAACAGGAGTTGGATGATAATGACTTTAATGTAGACTAATGTTGTGTCTCTGTTATCTTGCTACCAAGTTGATAAATGTGTTGTTATGGAAAAAAAATACATTTATTCATATTAATTTATTTTATTAATTATTATTAAAAATACTGTGACAATAACAAATTAGGAATGATGCAAATAAGTAAGCAGGCTCCTGCAGGGAAATCTAAATTATGAGATACTGAGTCAACTTTACAGCCTTCAGGTCCAAATTATGGCACAATATTTAGATTTAGATTTAGATTTGCTGAAAAGCTCCACAAGTTCCTGTAGTTCAATGTTCAAATCAATCACTAGAATAATTGTTGGAAATGTCCTTTTTTGCCAGCCACGGACAAGTTAAAGGTTACGTTTCTTTAAGTTAGATTTACATTTTTTTGTGACAATGCTCTTCTTATATTCTAATTAGGTTTAGGCACTTAAACCACTTGGTTAAAGTTGTTTTGGCTTTAAATCTCCAGTAGTTTCACATGTAAAATTATGTACACAATTAAAATCCCTGGTTCTGTCACCACAAACACAGCTGGAAAATGTCTCAACTTCTAGTAAAACATATCCAGTGGTTTCACACTTAGAAGGGTTGAAACATTTCACACAGTGGTTTCTGGCTCAATAGCCTCCTCACAAAAATCCACTTAGTCAGGTCCACGAAGAGATCATGTTGTGGCTTAAATTACTATTTTCTGCAGCCAAAAACATGAAAATGTCCAACCTCCAATTAAAGATACCCAGTGGTTTCACTCTTAGAAGGGTTGAAACACTCGAATGGTCTCTGGCTTGGCAGCCTTCTTCTGCCACCACAAACAAGCTGGAAAGTGACCTGACATCTGGTTTAAAGTGCTCAGTGGTTTCCTGCTAACTGAAGTTGAAACCCTGGCTGAACAGTGGTCTCTGGCTTGGCAGCCATCTTGTGCAGAGTCATTGACTCATTTTTCACTTTGACATAATATCTCATAATTTTCACTGATGGTGAAATAGTTGCTTATAAGGATGACATGAGAGTTTTGTGCTCGCAGCTGTATGTAGAATATTATTGTATATTTCATCCACAGAATTTATGTATCAGTAAAAACTTTACAGAATTATTCATGAATGACTGAGACACAGTTAGTCTACATCACATTGGAACTCCATCTATGTTCTGATGAATGTTTACAACACTTTTTTTAGTATTATGTTTTTAACTTTTTACAGTTTACACTGTTAAAGATTTAAAGAATAAATAGATGCAGGCTTCTTTCTATCGATGTTCACAGTTCATCATCAGGAAACTGTTACTGCCAGGAAAATAAATACATGAACAGTTAGGAACGATAAAATTAAAGTCATGAAGAACTAACTGGTCACGTGGAAGTGTCTTAGTGAGAAGGTGGTGATTAGTTCAATAACTAGAGATTTAATTATTGTTCATCTTCCCCTCAGCAGGTTCTACATCAGACACTTCACATACTCACCTTTGGATAAATATAACTCAATTCAGGAAATTTAGAAGAATTTCTTCAAAGCTGACTGATCTGCTGAAGCGTATGACGGCATGATGAGCAGAAATATCAGCTATTTATTACATTCCTAATGCTTGTGAAAGAGCAGGATATCATTATTATTATTATTATTATTAATAAATCATATCAGGGTAATTTTCAATAGATTTTAGGATATTTATTTTAGGAATCTGGTGATAAAATCAGAGAAAGTGCATAAACATACATTAGTTGATAATTATGAAATGATGTTTTACAGAATAATGTCTAACTGTCTGTCCACTGTTGGGAAATAAAATCTGTTATAAGAGTAAAATGTTGAGACTTTCAGTCAGAATTTATAAAACATTACAGTATTAAGAGATGTTGTTTGGTTTTGCAAGAAATAATTGTGATACTGAGGCGTAATACAAACGTTTTCACTTACTCACTACTCAAATTCTCAACATATTCTTCATCTGCACAATTATGACTGAAAAAAAACCTTAAAAATGAATATATCAATATTCATCATGATAATAACATAATAATAATTGTTTGACATCTTTTTCTCTCATAACATTTTGATTTTCGTCACAGTGGCCCTGAGAGTGTCGTAGAAAGTCTGATGTCTTATTTTGACTTTATTTGCCATAATTATGATGATAATATATAAATAGAAACAAATAAAACAGCCGCAGTCGGTCGTCCAAAAAACATTCCTGATACATTATTATATAAAAGTTACTGAATAATTTCTAAGTCATATGAAGATATGAATAATTTGTTATTCCTGACGTTTCATGATGTTTTAATTTTCCTGGACTGAATGTTTTATAACGCAGACGTTGATTGTGTTTTTTTTAATATTTGATATGTATTTCACGGGTGTTTCTATTGATTCAGTTTTTTGACTTTTTCTTACTTTTTCGGACAGTATTCATGAGCTCAGAGTGTTTCTATCTGTAATATTTCTACAAACTAAATCGGTGTTGAGCTGCTGCTGTGTTTCATTGTAAGTTGTCGCTGGATTCATCTGAACGCATCGTGAACTTCACGTGTCTGAGAAGCACAGCGTCTCTGTTGCACCACAGTGTTTGTCTGTCTGTGGGCTTTAAGTATTATTAAACTGTGGTGTAGTTGTTGTGTATCATGCAGTATTGTTATTTTCACTACTGATGCATTTCAGAGCTGAAGCACAGATATATTCATGACAAACAGGAAGTTAATGACGCTTCTGACGGACACGAGGCTGAAGAATACATCATGTTATCTGCTGTAATTATGGCAACATACAACTCACAATTATTAAGCATTAAAGAAATATACAAACTATCAACAAATGGTTTATCACACATCAGTCAGTAGATGTAAGTAGACACGACATTTGTTTTAACAATCTTGTGTCTTACTTAACTTTTCTTCGTCTGTTGACTCGAACACAAACTGCTCAGAGTTCGTTACAAAACATCACCTGTTGACGTGAGTGTGGGATCTTTGTGCCACATTATAAAACATTTATTTACCAGTTATTCATTCCTGGAAATGTAATTATCCTGAAATGCTCCTATAACAATATGACTGAAAATGGACACTTGTCACATTTGAAGAGGAAATATCCAGTTGCCTGATTTTAAATGTGAAAAGTACCCCTGCAAAATCATAAACACATTATATTTCTTTATTTCCATATTTAAACTGACTTTGTGCGTATTGAAAAAGTCAGAAACAGCTTATACAATGAGCAAATTGCATAAAACTATGTAAACTTGCAACATTTTCAAGGTAAGACTTTATAAAACCCATTTAAATTGTAAATATCTGTTTTTGAAAAGTAATTGGATACACGATTCGTCAATCATCTGGCAGCAGGTAGCGAGTGGCTCAGAGAGAGGAGGTTTCTATACTGACACGTGTTTGCTGTTGTCGGCTTCAGGCAGGGCGTATAATTACAGTTAGACAAAGTGCAGTCGACGTGTCAGGAAAACTGGTATTACAGAACAAAATAGTGGAAGATTTGGATAAAAGCTGACGTGAGAACAGTTGATGTACTAACAAGATAAGACGTGTTTTTGCTGGACTTTAATGAACCAGTGAAGACGAGTCAGTGACATTTAAACTTAAAATTTTTAAACTCCTCCACTGATGATTGATCTTTTTGTGTTAATTAATTAAAAATGGAAATATTCTTTTAAAACTTTGTTCTGATCAAAATCCACTTATTTATTTTTTATATATATTTATTTATTTTTCTACAAAACAAGACACTGCTTCTGTTTCCTGTTTAAACGATAACATTTCTGAAGGAACTTGGTTATTTTTTAGCTTTGATGTGTAAATATGAGTCCGTCAGATGATCCGGTCCACCTCAGAGCCGGGCCGCTTCACTTCCTGTCCAGGTTGAAGATTTGTCGGCTCTCGACGAGGATGAACTCTACGATCTGGTTCTGGTAGACCATGTTGACCGCCATGTTTCCTCCGTCCAGCTCGGGCCACATCAGCGTTGGGCCGAACACGATGCCGATGCCCTGAGTGGACATCAGGTTCTTCTTAGAGAAGGCCAGAACTCTGAAAAACAGCAGGACAAAAACACTGAGTGGAACCACGAGTACATAAGACCCACTGCAGCTGCACCGACAGCAACCAAGCACAGTGTGAACTAATCAGTACGATTGTTGTTGTAGGCTTCAGGCAGGACATACGAGCTCCTACTGAGTCACATGATGTCAAACAAAAGGTCAACATGTTGATATCCACAACCAGCACTTCCGTTGTACTTTAACATGATGAATAATAGACTTCATATATAAATACAACAACAAAGTTAGAAATGTGCTGTTAAGCTCCACAATGTGACACCAGCACCTGGGTAACTGAGACGACTCCTGTATTACAGTAATTTACAGAAGTGATTTAAAGGACTATACCACCATTTTCTCAGTAATCGTCCTCTTTCTGAAGCCTGTGTCTGTAGATGTACCTGTGCAGGTGGCTGAAGAGCAGCTTCATGGTGTCGTGGTTTGGTTTGGGCAGATTCTGGATCAGTTTCTTCACAGCCTGGACTTTGTGACTGGCTTCTTTGATCCCTGTTCAGAGAAACGACAGCAGCAGGTGATCAATACGTGTCAATATGTGCAACCTATCATCAGTCATCACCTCAGTGAGTCCAGAGGAGCAGAAAGAAATGTGAGTTTAAGGTTGTGGAAATTAATAGGAGTAAAATGCAAAGACAAAATAATACAGAAATAAATTGTGAAATATATTAATTAATAAATGGAACGGGAAAGTAGATGAATGTTGAATTTATAAAAGCTTTATAAATAAAGAGGAAATATCTTCATGTCACATTTAATTTCTTTTAAATTACAATGTTTTTTTCAAAGTGTTTCATGCTCAAGTCAGGGAACAACTTCCTGTCAAGTACAGGAACAAAACAATGAATAACAGATGAGATGGACACCTACATTTTATTTATTGAGCCCCTTATTTATGTCTGTAGTTATTTCTGATTTTGGCACTTTGAGTCCTCCATACAGGAGCAGAGGTGGGAGTAAGTCACATGTACAAGTCACAAACAAGTCTCAAGTCTTAACCTTCAAGTCTCAAACAATTCCTAAGTTACTGTGATCAAAATCAATCAAGTGGAGTCATGTCTAAGGTCAAACAAGTCACAAGAAGTCAGTATGAATGTTTTCTTCATATCTGTAGACGTAGTAAACAGAAGAGGGTGGTCAGTCAATAATATGATGTAACTGCATAGTTGATCAATTTTATATTTTTTTAAACCCCATGAACACAAGAGCAAGATTAGATTAATATCAGCCTGGAACTGCAGCATCCTGCACATCCTGACAGCTGAGAATATCACGCTCAGGTATTGTTCCCCCTTTAAAAAGGAGGCTGAAAATCACAGGACGTGTCTGTTCTGTCCTGAAATGTGTGTTTCTCTTCTATAAAACACATTCTACATCTCGGAGGAGACGTCTCCACACATGCAGGCCTTCTGCTTTCAAACAGAGCAGAGCTGAGAAACAGCAGGACAGACAGACACAACACCTGAGGGAGGAGCAGGTCCGTCACAGACGTGCACAGAAAGACAAGTGTGTCACACCGAATAATGTGCACCTACATTTAAAATAATGTGTTTGTGCGCACTGAAGACGCTAAATCTGAAACACACACACACTTTAACCAAGATGGCGGCCAAAATCACCACATGCACCGCGTCATACAGCGGCTGACGGCTCAATACGCTCAGAAAAATACAGAAAGACAAGCCGAGACTTTCATGTCGTCTGTGTCAAGTCTCAAGTTCTGAATGTCAAGTCAAAGTCAAGTCGAGTCTTTCATCAGTCAAGTCATGTGACTCGAGTCTCCACCTCTGCTATTGTAGTAACATCTTTTATACAGTAGAGTGTTAATGTGTGTGTTAAGATGTCAATCAGTGAAGTAACTCTTGTTTTATCGAGCTGTGGTTTGTGATTTCACGTCTACTAAACGTGGAGCCGTGTTGTATTTCCTCAGGGTCGACTCACTGATGGCCTCCACAAACGGCTGGAAGGACCTGAAGGGGAACAGCGGCTCCGGCAGCTCGCGGAAGAACATTTTGAGGGCTCCGGTGACGACGTGGATGTCCTCCCACTGACTGTGGTCCAGGTCCAGGTCCTCCTCTGGGGAGCGACCAGAACAGACACAGGATCAGGTCATAATGTGAGCTGATCGTTTCACATCAGTCTGATCAATGTTGTTTATGTTCACTTCAAAATTCGATCTTCAAGTCTGATTTTATTTGATTTGTACATTTTTTGTAGCACGAGGCTTTAAAAACAAACATTTAATGCAGAAATTGAAGCAGAAAGTATAAATCTGCACAGTTCAGCATTCAAGGTGGTTTTGGTTACAAGCTGATGAACCCAAACCTTCAAGCTACAGTCCTCACAGTCTGTCCTCCTACAGAAGTTCAGATACTGAAACAGACTCTGGTGACAGTAGAAGTTCTGATCCAGCTTGTTTCCTCCAGTACAGTAACAGAGTTCAGGCTCTGACATGGACTCAGAGTATCAGAGTAAAAAGTCTCCCTCTGAAGGACATTTGTGCTCAAAGCTAACTGAAGCTCACGTCATATTAACAGAATTCAAAGACTATTAAAGTTAAAGGTAGAATCAGTAGGATTTGTCCCAGCTGTTCCTGAACGCACCACAAAGACAGTTGATTGTTGAGTCTCATTCCCAGGACGTCAAATAGACACATGTTGGGTTGGTAAAGCGTCCCGAGCAGCAACAAAGAGAGACAGAGGAGACGTAAAGAGTTTCTGTTGAACCGACCTTGATCGACGATGAAGCGAAGCTTCTGGATTGTGGCCAGATTTCCACTGACTCTGTAGATCCCGTCGGCCTCCATACCTGAAAACACAAACACACACTGAGTAAATGTACTAAGTTATATTGTATTATTGCACACAGTGTTGTTGCCTGATGAAAACTACTTTCACGCTGCAGCGTTTGAC
Source organism: Sparidentex hasta (assembly GCA_030272975.1). Lineage (NCBI taxonomy): Eukaryota > Metazoa > Chordata > Actinopteri > Spariformes > Sparidae > Sparidentex > Sparidentex hasta. Next base: position 8,025 of record JARJLU010005961.1, read on the forward strand.
TTTGTCCACCAGGTGGCAGATTTTTTTTTTATTGTGGGAAGAAAAAGAGTAAAAAATACTTTGTACTTAATTTAAAGCTTGTGAGTCCAGAAGACTCTGTGAGTGTTTCACTGTGATATCAGAACATTATTGTTGTTGTTGTTGGAAATATTTTGAGGAAGGTGCTGATGAAACAAAACGTCAGGAAGAGGAGCGTTTAGAGCAGCGTCTCATGTCCTCTGCAGAGGACGGGGGTTCGACTCCCAGCGTCACTTCCTCTCTCTCATCCTGTTTCCTGTCCAAAGTCTTCAGCTGTTCTGTCAATGAAGCCAAAAGGCCAAAACAAAAATAGAAAAAGTCAGAAAGAAAACACACAGTGACTCTTCTGTGAGCGAACGTACCTCGTTTTTCAACAGCATCCAAACAGATCTGAACAAACTTGGGCACCGTGGTTCCTTCACGCTCGCAGAGCGTCGACAGGTGGCAGCCGAAGACTCGATCTGAGACATGATGACATAAATCATTAATGAAGTAATACACACACACACACACACACACACACACACACACACACACACACACACACACACACACACACACACACACACACACACACACGTCATGTTTTTAAAAGTCTCTAAATTCCTCCAAAATATGTCGGAGTCACAAACACGACGTCACACAGATCCTGTCTGATTCAGGGATTAATTAAAGGTCAGTGTGTTCATCTCTGACCTGATCGATTTAAACAACCTAACAACTCAGTAAACGTCTCATGTTGGTGATTCAGAGTGTAAAGCAGAAGCAGAGACCTTTGATGAGTCCTTTCTCCTGCAGCGTCTTCATGGACGGACGTCTGGTGATGAACTTCTTCAGTCTGTTCTTCACTCCGTTCTTGTCGGCGCTGTCGGAGGTGCTGTGCTTCAGCTTGGAGCTGCCGAACATGTCTGCAGGACGAAAACATCAGCAGTGAGTCTGAGAGCTCACGATCTGTCCACAGAGTCGAGAATCTCTCAGCTCCTCAGAAAGACTCTGATGATGTCACCATGGCTTTTTTTCTTTCTCCTGGCCAAGACAGAAATATTCAGCGTTTTTGTCTCCTATGGATGATGTCATCACCCACATCCTCCTCGCACTGATGACACAATGTCAGATAAAGAAACAAGCCAACAGTAAACCTCAGAGCATCTTGTTGTTCCAGAGCTTCATCTCATCGTCTCATCGTCTGTTTCCATGAAGGAAACCTCCAGATATGTAAATGTGAGCAGCACAGGTGAGTTTCAGCGGTTGTATTAATGCCAGGAGAGAGAATTAAACATGACAAAGTGAGCAGTGACAGATGGATTCAACAACAGGCTGAATATCTGAAGTCCTGCTGAGCAGAAGGACTTTAACTTTGTGCTGAACGTTTTGAGCAGCAGCGCCTCCGTCAGACGGATCTTTAACCCGGCTGTCTGCAGGGTGTGGGTGTTCACCCAGCCGGGTCGCAGCTGACAGACCGGGTCGTGTTGTTACGACACCTACAGGTACCAAGTGTGTGGGAGCGACTCACTGATGGAGCGTCTGTGGACCGGGTTGCGCTGCTTGGCGCTGGGGGAGGCGGAGCCGTGTCCGGGCAGGGAGCTGTGTCGGGGCAGGTACTCGGTGCTGTTGGACCTCCGCAGAGGAAATCCTCCGTCTGCTTTAGTCTGAGCAGAAAAAGTGACAGGAAGTGTTTGTTTCAGTAATGATCTGAAGAACAGCGGACTGGCAGAATGAAATGTAATCCACAGACGTCTCAGGCAAAGTGAACACAGTGTCTTTGAGTTTTAGACATTTTTAAAAGATCAATCTAAGAAACAATCAAGTCTGCGATTGATGATCACAGTAAGAGCCAGTGTGGAAGTTCTTACTGAAGAGTCGATGGTCTTTCTGATGGCGTCGTACCATTTGCTGGCCGTGGCGTTGCTGTCAGCCTGGAGGAGGTACTCACTTCCTGTGCTGGTCGTGATCTGGAGCAGAAGAAAATGAACAGTGAGGAGAAGAAAAGGATTTTTATTGGGTACAAATATGTTTGTTCCATCAGAGTTTACACAAAGGAATAATCAGAGGGGGAAAGAAAGAAACAGAGAGAACAGAGGATGAAATGTTGAGTGTTGAAGCCGGTAAAGGAACAGTTCACCCAAATCAAGTCATTGTTTTAAAACCTAAAGAACAACCAGACAACCATCAGGTGTCTCAGCTCGTCTGCTGCGATCACAACCTGACCTGAGGAGACGTCATTTTAAAGACACGACACGAGATCAATACAAAGAAACAGTCGGACTGGTTTCTTCTCTGCTGCTGAGTAAGAACAGCTCAGCTCTTCAGTGTGAGGAGAACTGATCCATGCTGAAGTCGAGCAGCAGCTTCAGTCTGTTTGTTACCTGGAAGACGTTTTTCCTGCTCGACTTCTCCGTCGTCCACTCGATCACAGCGCCGCACAGATGAACCACGTCCGTCTTACCTGCTGCTTTCTGAACACAAACAAGTCCGACACCAGGTCAGAGGTCAGAGGTCACACGTTTACTATCAAGTAGAGATGAAGTGTTTGTTTCACCAGACTTCCCTCCTGTTGTCTGAGGACATCGACAGTTTTCACACCTGACTCGCTTCTTGTTGTCGCTCCTTGTAGAGCAGCAGCTGGTCTGAGGTCAGCACGCTCCACATCTGGGTCCAGTTCTTCCTCTGCTTCTTACCACCCTCTGAGATTTTAGCCACGTTCAGGTGTTCACCTTTCACCTGGACACACACACACACACACACACACACACACACACACACACACACACACACACACACAGAAATAAATTAACGGATAAATTCTCTTCATTTTGCAAAGAAAAAACTTTTCAAACAGAAAAACATTCTCAATGTTTCGACAGCGTTCTTATGAAAAACATCCTCTGTGCTGTTCTTCATCTCTCTGGCTTCTCTAATTATTTATTTTTATATGTTATTATAAAATAATTATAAAATAAAACAGATCAAGTTGAATCTGACTTGTTGTGACTGAGCAGCTGTTGGTATCACAGAAGTTTCCAGTGACTGGAAGTAAATGTAAAATGTAAAAGTTTGATTTTCCTGATTAAGGACTTCAGACAGTAACAGTAAGAGTCTGGGTTGGTTTGATCAGTGAGGTGTTCAGGACTCAGTGATCCGACTGCGATGAAGCGTTGAGTCTCACCAGCGGTTCAAACCCGTCAGCGCCTCCTGAGCCCAACACGTTGTGCTGAGACTGATTCCTGCGATGTCGAGAGATCTGAAACAGAATGAACCAATGAGAATCTGAACCGGCCAAACTGTGAGATGAGGGCTGCGTGTTTTCTTACAGGTTTGGGAGGGAGATCGGACTCCTGCAGCACCATGGACTTGGACTGACTGAGCCGGTCTCCGGGGCTCTGGGAGCTCTTGATGCGCAGCTGCACGGCGCCCTGCATCACCTGGCTGCGCGGCGGAGGCGGGACCAGCGGCGGCTGCTTGCCGGCAGTCTGGAGGTTTGTGATTCTGTGTGTTGGGGAGAGAAACACTTCAGTCGTTTGGATTTAAAGGACAAGTCTGGTGATTATTTGTGGCAGGTGAAGTTCCAGAGGACAGTTTGTTTATGTGAGTGAAGGAGGTTCATGTCTTGTGTTGTTGTCCTGAAAAGCTCAAGATGAAAAACTTCTGAGAACCTTTTTGTTTAAGGCTGCATATTAATTAATTAAATCTGTGAAGAACTGTCTGATCACCACAACTCTAGTTTTGGTGTCTTGTGCTCTGAGTTCAGTCGTGTCATTCAAAATGAGGTGTTATAAAGAAAATCTGTTCCATATCTGATCTGATCAAATCATATAACTCTGACTTGAAAACTTGAAACTGTACAAAGTTTATCACAGTTTCACAACCAGCAGGAATCAGCAGAACAAGATTCAAGTCTGAACTGTCATCGTGCCAAACACATGAAACTGTGACTCATCTCTGTGAGCTGCAGAGCGACAGAGACAAGACGTCAAAAGAACATAAACAAGAAGTTAAGAAGATAAAATTGTTATTCAGAATAAAACATCAAGAGGTCAGCACTTCAGAAAACAGAATAAAAAACAAGAGTAAACAGATATGAAATGGCTCATTCACACATGTTGGTCTGTAGTACAGATTCATCTCATCTGTCACTCAGTCATCATGTTTAACCTCCCGCCTCCTGAACAGGTGTCATATGACACAACACACCATAAAAGGGCATGCTAATCAGGTAGCAACAGAGTCACGCAGTACCAACGTAACGGGAAGAAGCTCAGCTGAAAGTACGTCACAAACATTTTACCCAAACAAGCCACAGTCCAACACCAAGCAAGGCAACGAGCAGGAGCTGTCAGTGATCACAGAACTTCAGACTCAAACTATGTGCCAGAAACAGCTGTTTTACATGAGATGACCACCTTTAATGAAATGTAAGAAAAATGAAACAGTTGCACCGACTGTCTCATGAGGAATCTCTGCATCCAAGAGGATTCTCACTATAAAATCTTTGTCAGACAGAAACTGAATATTTGTTATTTGTGCTGTGATCAGACGAGTGAGATCCATACTGAAGCTCACACCTCTGCAGAAACCTCACAAGTGTTTCCTCTGTTTTATTCTGGCACTAAGTCTTTTCATATAGCAGCTGCAGAGATTCATTCTGTTCAGTTTGTGACAGGCGACTTCATCAGCGACGGTCAGTAAGTGTTCATGCTGCAGAACAGATCGTGTCTGTGAACCGACTTCAGACTTGGGAGCTTGAAGTTTCTCTGTGTTTTGTGTTGATTTGCTGGTAATTTTGTATGTCAGCCTGTTGAAGCAGGTGTTAGCCTGCTGCTCAGCTAACGTGGAGCAACACTGGACTCATGATGTTCAGAGACAGTCAGAGACCTGCCCTGGAGATTTCACTGTAGCTGCACCTGAAACAGAAGTAGGAATGTCTTTGTTTGTCTGCTTGTGTAACTGATTAGCACCCAGCTGTTAGCATGCTAACACCACACAGACTGTTACAAAGCTGGAACGCTGTAGCGACGATAATACGGATCATATTGCTTCTATAACGTGCAGCAGTTATGTTTTTGGTTTAGAATCAATTCTTATCGCTTGAAGCTAACTGGAAGCTAAAAAACAGCAGCTGAGCTGACTCAGGCCTGTGTGAGCGGACCAATCAGAGCAGAGTGGGTTTGTCTTAAAGAGACAGAAGCTGAAACAGAGCTTCAGAACAGAACAAGAAAACAGATGTGTTTTTCAACTTTTTAAACTTATTCCAGGGCTACTTCATGCTTTATGTTAGCTGCTAGGATTATCCTCTGCAGGAGAAGTCGAGTTAGACCGTAATATAGAGAGTGGACTGAAGGGGGGAACACACATAATTAGATTATCTTCTGTTTTATACAATTATCCTATACCATTATCTCGAGGTCTGAGGTGTGTTTGGAAACGGGTCGTGGTCGACAATCGTAAATGTTAAATTTGCTCCATGTTTACGACGAATAATCTTGGTGTGTGGTGAAGCCGACGACTCCTGAGTCACTTCTCTGTGAAATGTGACGTGAAACACAACGTAGCTGACCAGCTGACTGAGGAACACGGAAGAGGACGTAAATAAAAACAGGTGAGATCTAACTTTTCCTGTGGGGGTGTTTGAATCAGCCATTTTAATGTTTTTAATGGGTTTAGCATCAGCGCTAACATTAACCGTCATACTGGTGGTTAATACAAGTACTGTGTGTTGTCAGAAAATCTCACATTCCCTCTTCTATGTCTTTCATGTTTTAAAATGTTTATTTACTCTTTTTTTATATATACAGTCTGTTCTTTTCCGCCTATGAAGAGCCTGGAGACTCTGGGTTGTTTCCATTAGTTACTGTAGATCACGTTTGATCACATGATATTTCTGGATCGGAGGACGAGATTCTAGATCGACCGTGGGACAGATAATCTTTACGGGTGTGGCGTCCTGTGCTGAGAATATCAGAGCACAACACACAGATGTGTGGAGGCTCTACAGATAAAACATCTCGTAAGATTTATCAAATCCTTACGTTAATGACAGAAGAAGCATCTTTTGAGTTCAGGTCTGATCACCTGACCTGTAAAAAGTCAAATGTTTTGTCTCTTTTATAACAGGAAGCCATTTCTGTAACTTATCATACAGATGGAAGGAGTGACGTCTTTAATTCATTTACTTTGACTTTTCTGTAGTTTCCAAGTTTGATCTCTGGACTGTTTCAAAGACCGGTTCTGTGTCTGTGATTGTTTTTGTAGAAATGTTGGTGAACACAGTTGAAGTTGGAGGCAGAGAAGTCTGAGGACGGCTTGTTGTTTGGGTTCCTGTTTGCAGCTCTGATTGCTTCACTGTGGTTACACAACATTTGTCCTTCTGACCGTCACCAACAAGGAAAAGCTCAGCTAAAAAAAAAGAAGAAAGTGGCAACAGATCCGACAGTTTCACACGAGGCCGTCTTCTGACGCAAAAATACTTTCTTATCACTGATATCTTTATTTTTTATGACTGTATTTAATCTTGTGTTCATTTCTGTAATCTCTCACTGAGTCACAGTTGTTACCTGGATGTGACTCTTGAGCTTCTGTAACCAGAGATCAGTGAAGTTTCATCTTATCTGAGGTCACCTGAAGTTACACCGATAACCACAGATACTTTATATCACAGACCTGTGGAGTCACTCGTGTGTTTGTCTGCTTCAGTATTCATTCAGGGTTAAATTATTCTTGCAGGTTTAAATGTCTCATCCAGATTTATCTCTGACAGTCCAGGGGATTGAACCAGCAACCTTCCAGTTGCTTATCTAACCTCTGAAGGAACAGTTCACCCACAAGGTAAACTCAGTCTCCTCTCCTCCTCCTGAGGATATAAAGTCCACAGAACAGTTCTGGAGCTTCACAGTCGAACAGATCTCAGACCAGATTTACACCCTTTTTAAAGAAAAACTCTTCTTATGAAGTGAGTGTACGAGCTCGACCACGTAAAGGGTCTAAATAAAGCCCATGCAAATAAATATAGGATATTGAAGCTTCCGGAGAGCAGCCAACCTCAACAGACTTTCCACCAGAGGTGGAAATACTCAGTTACTCTCCTCCAGTTCATGTTTCATGTATCTGCAGCATCTCTGAGTCTCTGTGTGACTTCTCCTCTCTACACCTGAACTTTCTCCTGCTCACAGCTTCACAACAGCCTCATTACTTAAGTTTGATGCATCTGAGGTGAATTCTGGATTCTTGTTATTTCCCAACATCAGCAGACTGATGTGGACCAATCAGACGCAGCGAGACGAGACAAAGACGTAAAAGCCGTAAGAAGCCGTAAACAGACAGAGAGGGAGGCTGGAATGTGGAGAAAAGGCGTGTTAGTGTCTCGTATCTGCAGAGAGTTTCTGATTTTCTCTCTTTGTTGCTGCTCGGGACGCTTTACCAACCCAACAT
>JARJLU010005962.1:0-10638 GCA_030272975.1 Sparidentex hasta
TATATAAAATTTATTATTCTAATTATTTATGTCACAAGAGAAACCAATACATATTTAAATAAGATGATAAATGAATCGTTATGTAATAAACAACAAAGAAACCATTTACCAGGTTGTTTGGTCATGTGTTTGTTGGCTTTACTTGTATTGGAATGAAAATACAGAAACGTGGATATTTCTGGAACTCCGTTACGTATGTCAATGCAATAAATATGCAACCTGTGGCTGTCTTGTATGCGAGCAGACATGTTGGTATAGGCTGTTGGGGCAGTTTAGAGAATAATAACACGGTGAAGGTAGTGTCCAAATTGAGAGACTTCCCCTGTGAGCACAGGCACACAGGCAAAGCAGCCATTCAGCAGTGGGATGGATCCTGACTACTAAAGAGGGAGACGGCGAGAGAGAGAGCGACTGAGAGAGACTGAGAGAGACTGAGAGAGAGAGAGAGCGAGAGAGAGAGAAATGGGGGAGTGGTGGGAGAGAGAGAGAGAGAGAGAGGCAGCGAAAAAGAGAGTGAAAAGGCTCCACACGGCAGAATATAAATCTGTATGTTAACAGGACTAAAGCTGGAGGTCTCGAAGCGGCTTTAGTGGTTATGCTGCTGGGGGGTTGGCCATAAAGCATCAAGAGGTGGTCTTCCCTATTAACTGAGGATCTGTGTAATAAGGAACCCGTGGAAGCTGTGAACGCCGGTTGTCAAGCACAGTGGTGGGCTGGTCGGAGGTCTCTGACCCCCTCATTTTCATCTCTGGAAGAAAAAAGAAGAGCAAACAGAGACCCGAGACAAAAAGGAAGGTGGCAGCGAGGGACCAGTGAGCCATTTCTCTCTTTATTACCTCCATTCACAAAACCATTGCATCCCATTATCACAGCGATGTAGAGGCATTCTCTCCGATTAGAGGAGGAAGGGTCCCATTGACTGCTGAGGCTTAGCACCTCTCTCCAAACGCTAGCCCTTTTCATCGCAGCCCCCCCTTCACCACTCATTTCTCGCGTCTATCCTTACGTCTGCTATTTTCTCTGTTTTTCTCTCTTTTCTTGTCCCTTGTATTCTTGTCCCTTTTCACACCACTCAGGAATCAGGAAGCATTGCGTTTTGGTAGAAGTGGGTGTTTCTGGAGCTGTCATTGTGTTTGGTGCCGCTACAAAGGACAGCTGAGAAGGGAGTGAGAGAGACAGCTTTGGAGATAATAAAATAGCAGGCTGAAAGAAAAAGGGGGGGGGGGGACCTGGGACTACAGGAACAGCTGACAACCACTGGAAGGTGAATTGTGATGAAAAGACAACTGTCACAGAGACTGACAACCATTTTAAGGTAGCTACTTAGTGAGAACATTACCACTTCTTGAGGGAATAAAAAAACAGTGTATCAAACCAACACTGCCGATTGGATTCTGCTATTGCTGTTGCTAAGCAAAGTCTTTAACCTGAAGTTCTTGGGAGACGGTGTTGAACATCACTCTACAACCATGAAAGGGAGCTCAGAGGAAAGCATTGAAAGCATCAGGCCCTCCAACCTGCAAGCTTTTGCTAACATATCCACCCTACATGGCATGAGTCACATATTCGCCTATGGGCACATGACATTCCGTCGGTTTCTCTGGACTCTTTCCTTCCTCGGTTCACTAGGCTTATTGATGCTGGTCTGCATGGATCGAGTGTCGTATTACCTGGAGTACCCTCATGTCACCAAGCTGGACGAGGTGGCGGCGACTAACCTCACGTTCCCATCCGTTACCTTCTGTAACCTCAACGAGTTCCGCTTCTCCAAAATCACCAGAAATGACCTCTATCATGTGGGAGAGCTCCTGGCCCTCCTCAATAATAACTACCAAATAGCCAACCCACACTTGGCTGAGCCTGAAGTTCTGGCTGCCCTAAATGATAAGGCAAACTTCCAGAACTTCAAGCCTAAACTGTTCAACATGACTGATTTCTATAACCGCACAGGTCATGACATCAATGACATGCTGCTGCAGTGCACCTTTCGAGGAGAGGATTGCTACCCGGTGAACTTCAGCACAGTGAGTATTCATGCTTACCAGATCTCTTATCTTAACATGCTTTTATTATTCACACTGCTGTTCTGTTTGCTGCCAGACCTGACAGACTGTCGCTTCAAGTGCGTTTTAATGTTGCTTGAGCAATTTATTTGAAACAGATGCCTTGCTTTAATGCATTTGGTACTCTAATATCGTCCAATGTTAATCTTGTGGTTGTTATTTCTAAAGTGTTCTTACAAAAGCTGTTGTTGCTGTAGGTGTTGCATTGTTCACTGTAGCTGATGCCTGTGCTGGATAAAACTTAGGATAAGGGCAAGGTTCAGAGGTGATATGCTGCAAAGAGTTCCCTTTTTTTGCCATTACTGACTCGCAGAGTGATCTCTGACAACAGCCTGGCTTCTAAGACGAGGATGAAGTATTTTTATTTTATTAGTTGTTGTGTATCTCCATATCTTGAGGAACACTTTTCTTCCCACAAGGTGTTATACTAAGGTCAAACAGAGGGGTTAAGCTTGCTCAAGCAGTTGTTTTTTTGCAAACCTGACAGATGATTTTATAACTTTATTCAAACTTTGTTTCCAAACAATTATTACTCTGTTATGAGGTCGGGGTCACTGTGCTGTCTGTTGTCATTATTTTCCTATCTCTGTTTATTCTGATCAATCCCAATTGCTGTTATATCAGACAAGTTATTTCTCAGTAGTCAGTGCAAAAGGCAGTGTAATGTTTGTTGTGTATTTAAAATGTCTGTACAAGACCAATACTTCTACGAAGATGATTTTAGAAAGCATTCAGAAAAAGGTGCTGTGGTGCACCAGGCACTCATACTCATGTACTTTGATTCATTCTTCCCTTCATTTGGCTGTGTACCCAATTAAGCAGGACTCTTCATTCATCGCTCAGTGTGAATGGAGTTTAAATAGTTACTTTTGGTTTGTTGTGTTAACAATGAATTCTGAATCAAGACATTGCACAGAGCTGATACGACATGCAAATTTAAGGATGGAATTAAGAATATGAAAATGGAAAGAAGTTTGGAAGAGACACAGTAAACTTATCTTGGCCCTCCACTTTTGTGAGTTGATTATACCATTGACCTAGATCTAGGTGACATCAGACTACATATCCTCATAAAGATCTTAACACACCCAAGTACTGCAGCTGCATTATGATTTCCACTCTTGAGTACTGGCTGTATTTCTTTTTACACAGAGAAGATAGGTAAGCCTTAATGTAAAGGAGGGTCTTGGAGACTTTTTTTTTAATGAATTATGGATAAGAAACATATCCCAAAAATTTTAACTTTAACTTTAAATGACGTAGTTCCTGAGACTGGCTTTAAGTGGTTAAATTAGTCCTAAAATTAATTCAGCATCATGAAAACTATCAAGCAGGAAAATCTGATTATATTACTGTTTTGCTTGTATTTCAATTAAGTTTATCTGAAATTCATTTGTATTATGATAACATTCTTTATTTTTTTACTTGAGTTCTGAACAACTGTTCTCGTTGCTTTTGAATACATCAGTAAAAGTTTGAGTTTATACAGGCTCATTTATTATTATTTATTAGCCCATTACATTTGAGTGAAATACAGACCAAAGAAGCACGTAGCTCTCCTTGGCTCGTCTGGTTCGCCCAGTATTTTATTCAAACAAGAATAGTGGACATCAACCAAAAAGGAAAAAATAATAAAGATGCAGCCTAGGGATAGGCATCACTGCAATATCACTTGTTACTGTTTGAATTTCCACTCTTATTTTCAGACATTTTATTATTCTCACTGCGCCTAAGTCCTGTATCCCATCCCTTAAAGTGCAGTATTGATGGAGTAACACCTAACTTACTTATCTCTCAATTGAGTCTATCCACTCTGCAAAAATACGATTCTAATCTACGACGTATCTTTAATCAACCCTGAAAGAAATCCCAGCAGATGGTCAATTTAAAAGTGAATGAGTCTATAATCTTCAGAGTTGATCAAAACTCTTGTCTGCTGTAGGAGGAGATAGAACTAATTAAACACTGCTTTTCAATCTTACGTCTTTTCTATTTGTGTCTCGAATATTTTGAATTGGGAATGTTGCCATTTACATGTTTGTTTCCAGGCAGCACTCAAGAGTATCTTGAGAGACAAATCATTCAAGGGAAGCTAATTGCCGTTGTATTTCTTGATTGAAAATGCTTGCCTTATCGAATGAGTTTGGCAGAAACTCTAAATGAATTTGGTTTTGCTGCATGTTTAATTGTTTTGATTGGGCACATTTGATTGTCCATTGTTGCTGTGAAACCTTACCTGACTTTCACCTGAATTACTGGCTGCATCACATTTAAAACAGTCTTGTCGATACCCATCCATCACTACTGTGTCTTGTCTGTATATAGCGGTTAAAGCATTCCTACACCACGCTACGTTATGCTCTCAGTGGACAGAAATGTGTTTGTCAGGACATGGATAAGTGCCTGCACACCAAACCATCTAGCTGAGTGTTTTGGTGCTGTATCGGATAATATTCTCACACAGCTAACTGTGAACACCAAGGCCGGCTCACTAATGGAGTAACCGATTCCATAACCTGCTGCTTTGGGGGGAAAATAATCTTGGCTGCTGTTCATTAGAAGTCTTCAGCAGGAATGACAAAATCGGGTTTTGTTTTGTTGACTTTGTCTGATAATATGTGTTCACGCTGTTTTCATTCCCAACACAGAATCTCTATTCACTTGCAGTATACTGATAGTTAGACGACGACCACAGGAAATTTTCAATTACTCAATTTCCCCCACAGACATGTTGAGAGGAAGATTTACAATGCAAAGGACTGTGGGAGTGATGAGCTTTGACCTTGAATAAATGAAGGAAGAATTCCATTAAGTCTGGGTTATGATGCAGTTGGGAAACAAAGCATTCAAAATGTTTTGCATTGTTATGGCTGGGTGGGCAAGGGGAGAACGGCAATTTGTAATTCCAATGCCGTTAACCACTTTAATCCCTCGTAATTATTTCATGGGGCATATGTTACTAATGTCATGAAAAATTGAGAATATTCTCATGGACTTTATGGTCCTTTTTAAAAAACATTTTGTCAGTTGACATTCAAAATATTTTGCATGACATTATTCATAAAGTTAGCTCTCTAGCTTGGTCAGTTTCTAGGTTAGGGCAAGCTGTTTGAATTTTTTTTTTTTTTTAAAGCAGCCTCTTCCAGAGCATTAGCAGTCTCTTTTAGAATATTCTGGTCTTTAGATGGGATAGTATTCTTTAACCTTTGAATTATTTTGCTTGAATTTCTTCCACAGTGAGCCTGCTCCTCAGAATGATGAAACACATTAAGCACAGGCTCTTTGGTGTTGTGTAAAAAAAGGTCGTCCAGTCAGAAGTGAATTAGAGTTCAGATCTTCTCCTGAGATCTCACAAAAGCTGCTTTCCATCGGCCCATTATAATAATCCTGACACCTCGACTCATTCTTGTGTTATTTAAGGTTCGTATTAGGATTAATCAGACTTTAATTCTGACATTTTGTCACGATATCAGCAGTAATCCATTCCTAGAAAGTTTAAATGAATTTACTAGGGATTAGATTTGTTAGTACAGCATATGCATATTTTAAATCTGCACTTTGAATTTAAATGCTGTGTTGCTGTCAACAAAATGACCTCTATCAATATGTATTTATTGACTTGCTGTGGCCCTGACAGGGTACATGAGTAGCTTATGACTAAGACTGTATGTAAATCGAGCCCCAGCTGATGATATACTGCGGCTAGTGAGCAAGAGGTTGATTATCATACTCTGATAGTGTGAATGTAGCACTCGATTCTTAAGTCTTGACAGGTCATGACAAGTCCCTTTGGGCTACATTTCTGTCCATTTTTTACAGAGTGTTTAAAAATCAGTATTCATCATCACAATTTGCTGAAGCTCAGTCCTTAAGAACCCGAGCTGCCTTTCATCTCATCATCCAGATGACAGCAGGTGCCAAGGGGATGAAAGATGGCTACAGTTGAGACGAGGCTGACTGACACAGAGTGACCTGTGGATCCACACATATATTTTTGTTAAGACACAGAGGTCCTCAAGATTTGGAGGATATTTTCTCGTCTGAACCGACTGATGAAAGAGCCAGACGATATCTTTCTGTAGGGTATAACATCGTCTTATCACAGATGCTGTATGTCAGCAGAGGAACATATGTTGGCTGATTTGCATAAAGTGGAGTACATACCGCCATAAAACACACTTTAAGTCATAATTCAATTGTTTGCAGAGCAGGTTCTTTTGTTTATGACACTCTGTGGCTCAGCAGCTGAGTTGGCAGAGTAAAATATCATAGTTCAGCAGATGGTGATGCAGATTCTGTTAATAATAACTGTAATGATTAGCTGTAGGAAACCCTGTAAAATATGTCTTGGTCTCAAATTTAGAGGTCCTGGAAAATAAAATGTTAATTTATGAATATCAGCCAGTATTCCTTTCTCACGGAGGACGTATTGACTCATAACTAATAACATAAGTAACTGCTGCATTTTGTTTGACTGCAGCAATGTCAGGACCCTGGAACCTACGTACAGTATAATGGCGCCATTAAAGCAGCAGTAATAGTGTTTTGTTTTACTTGGGGGCTCGGGATCAAACTGAAAACACAATAATGACATTATGATACATTTGTTATGACAGACGTGTTTGCAAAAACAGTTGCATTTTCAGTCAAGTTTCTGACCATCTGATGCTTGTCAGTCTAATATCACCTCTCCTGTTAGCTCTGTTTTAGTTCTCACCAAGTTTTTTACTCACCTGATAAACGTTTGTGGCTCTTAAGATGCTACATGCATCCTTGCACATATAAGCGAGATAGAGAAAGGAAAATTATCCTACATTTGTTTATGACATATTGGATATGTATCTAAACAACTGTTTCACTAGCCTAATACAAATAATGATGTTTACAAATACACTCTACCCCCTCCCCACGGGTGTGGCCATTATTGTGACAACTTTTCCCTAATGAAATCAGGGTTCGCAAGTAGGAATTTTGACTTTTTTTTCTTTTTTTCTAGAGGGCGAGTTGTGAGTTGTCTGAAATGCAGCATTTGTCTTCCTGTCTGTAAATTGCTGGTCATTTGTATAGCGTTGATCAGAGCATTTTCACAACAGCTGCCTTAAAGTTGGGCGACAATTCTCTGTAGGTTAATTAATTGTTTGATTCCTATATTATTACATATTACCAATTCATCCATAATGGAAATATTGATTAGTGCAGCTTTAGAGTTTTTCATTAGACAGTTCTTTTCCTCTTGTTTTTCCAAATATTGGTATTTGCTGCCAGAATCTGGGATCAGTCAGGGTCTAATCGATGTGCCTGCTCAAACTTTTGTTTATCTTCTTACCATGTGTACACTGGAAGACACAACACACAGATGCATGCCTGCAGTCAGGAACATGGCAGCTGACACAGCCACATGGGGCCTTGTGTACACATACAGGGATGTACAGTGAGAACACTCCACACAGTTACTTTCCATAAAATAGAATTTGCAGCGGTTGTGTGCGTGTGTGTGTGTGTGTGTGGGGGGGGCTACTTTATCGAATACAGCTATCCTCAAAATTCAGCTGGTAGGAACAAGTAATTTTGCAAAAATTTGCATCATTAAGCTGATCAGTTTTAGGGATACAAAAATAAATCATGTATCTGTGCTGTACCGCCAGCTGCTCGGAAAAAAAGAAATTGATATCTGAAAACGGTGAGGGGATGCAACATAGGAGAGTGTCAGGAAGGAAGAAAACAAGCCGCTTCACTGAGTGATGGTTTCATGGGATTCTCTAGAGGCGATGAGTTGTGAAAAGTTAGCCGAGAGTAGCAGAAGTACTCTGTGTAAACTCAGGAACAGAGCGGTAGTGGGAAAATAGGAGGGCAGGGACAGATCTGGAAAGTAAGTAACATGGAAATATAGAGCCTAAAGTGCGATGCGTTTTTTTAGATGAAAAATGTGACCATTTTCTGTATTTTTTTACAGCTGTAAAAGTCAAATATGTCCTTGCCCATGCTCTGACAGGGTTTTAAGGGATTTAAACCATTTACTGGGCTAAAGAGTGACTCACTAAGTGCTGCAGGTGACGTGATATGGATGCACACAAGCAAATATGTCAGGAGTTATTTCCTTTTAGGGCAAATGTCATCACTAAGTACTTCATTAAACATGCTCATTCTATAACATACTAAAAAATAGTAATTAAAAGAAATATACACACATTGAACTTGTCAACATTAATGGTGAAGTAGTCTGAATTAACAGCATTAAAAGCAATAGTACAGGCTTAACTTCAGTGGTGAAAATACAGACAAGGCAACTTGGCTTCATTTGGACCTGTGGTCGCAGAGGGAACAGTATATGTCCACAAGTACTGGATCCTTATTCACATTTACTGTAGGACACATTTTAAAGCTGAAACCACTGCAGTCCTCGGTCTTTTGAATTACAGGTCGTTTGACTTACTGAGGATCAACAGTCCCCTGCTAATGTTTACATCCCTACCTGTAATTCTGGGGTCTCCATTACTTAGAGTAGGGCATGACAAAGACAGAGGGCGAGAAAATATCTCAGTGTGTAGTAAACAACAGGATGCCTGAGAGGAAGAAGAGTTGTTACAGAGAAGAATGGACTTATTTTTCTCTGCCATCGTTTTATTCATAAGTATCAAACCAGATCCAAAAATAAATTTACGATGCCAAGGAAAAAGGCGGGCAGTGTGGGGGAAAAAAAACAAAAAAACGTCATTACATTTGAGGCAGTCACTTCAGAGATCAGTTATGTTCAGCCAGCAACTCCTGAAATTTACTGTATGCAAGTACACAGAGTATATCCACTCCTGGGTAGAAGGATTTACTGAGTACCTACCTGAAAATAGAGAAATAAATCATTGTCCGTCTCACAGAGCGAGGCTGCAGCCAATCATGTGATAATCCTTCATGCAATTTATGGTGTTAACTGCTCACAGGAGACTTTCGTCCCCTGACTTCAGTCTTTAAGGCAGTGCCTCCATCCAGGCAGTGTAACGCCCTGGGCAGAAGCACTTTCTTTGGGATAAACTAAAATTCTAACCATAAGCTGCGAACTTCTCTTAACCCAGTAGCTTGATGGAAGGGTATAAACTATTGCATAACAGGCTAGTAACTAAACAAAAATGAAGCATAATCACTGAATATTTATCTTGTTATTGTGACCAAATAAGCTGTCTGTGAAGAGGTTAGAAGTTTTGCATAGCATGCTGTCCCAGCATAATTCAGTTGAGTCATATTTATTAAATAGGGACACAACACAGCAGATTGACATTCTTTGAACAGCCATTACTGAAGACTGAAAAACAGTTCTATGGATAAATCCATACAGACTTATCTTTATATTTCAAATACCCAACATCAGAAGTAACATTTCTGCAGTATGACAAAAATTTTACTGACTTTCAGTGACATCTCAGGAAGCCTCAAAACATCCAACTTGACTGCAGTTGAGGCATTTCTCCCAATCTAAACAGGATATTCTCTGCATTCCTGTCAGGGTGATCTGAATGAGTCTAATCTCTGTTTGAGATTGCCCTATGTCACCACTGACATTTGACATCAGCAGATAACAACATTAGTTATTACAGCCTACTGCTGTTGCAACCAAACGGCAGGTCTGCTGTAATATCCCGTAAATATTACAACAGGAACTGATACCGTAGTAATCAAAATACAGTTTATAGCGACCAAAAGGAATGACAGGAATTGTCGTGTGTCTGGTTATGATTAAGTTATGCAGAGATTACTGCAATCGCAAGAAATCAAGCTTATTATCATCTGATCATCAGTACAAAAGAATACAAATAATTACAGCCCTGGCTTCTGCATTTGACAGATGTTACTTTTCCTGGATTGATTCAGACCCTGGTCAGATATAGACGTGGGCAGTATAGGTAAAGTTGATATTGTGCTTGTGCAGTTTTAAATTAGTGCAATGGCAGCAGTCTCCCAAATGATACGTGATGACATTTATGAAAATAAACATTCATAAAAAGTCAAACTCATGCAGAGTTTATGTTGAGACAGTTGAAATGCTATATAGATTTTTTTATTTTTTATTTGGATTGTTAAGTATGAAAAAAGACAATTTGTATTTGTCAGTTTTTTTAATTGTTCTATTTACACAATTACCAGATAAAACTCTGCATGATAAAAACTGTGTATTTATAGCTATTCCTCTATTTTTTGCCAAATGTCAAAAAGGAACCAATTAACTCCACGAAAGCACCAGAAACAGCACAGTAAACAAACACAAAAATCGTGACTATGATACATAAATCATTTGCACAACAGCCATTTACATCATCCTAATCATGGGCCTAGAGATAGAGGGGGCTTAAGATATTGTATAGACAAATGAGGTTAATGTATGTTTATATTAATCAGTTATATAAATATTTTTTTTTTAAAAAGAATTGCCCTGAAGTAGACCTTGTGAGGTCAAAGCTAGTCAGTCCTCTATTCCTTTATTTGTCCTGCAAATGGGTAAATTTCTTAATTGGCTTGTATTATAACTTTTGGCTTTATTAAACAAATGGCATGAGGTGAAAAATGTTCTTGGTAAACAGTCGTATAT
>JARJLU010005971.1:0-10003 GCA_030272975.1 Sparidentex hasta
TATAAATCTTCAGCATTCACTGAGTGCATAGAAAGGTAAAAGCACATTAAATCAAGCTTCCTGTATCCTCTTTCTGTCTGTCCTGCACCTTTCAGTGATCACTGTACGAACAGGACAGCTGCAACAGTAATGTCCACCCACCAGATGGGGCTCTGCTATATGAACAGACACATCCTCCACGTCCTGCTTCTATCAACATGCCAGTTCTGACATCCACAGTCAGCAAAATCCAAATTGCGGTCATCAAGCATGGAAACTGTGACATAACAGAGACACAGTCCGGATTACGACTGTAGATCAGCAGTTTTGGGTTCATTTAATAAGCTGAATGTTTGGATCAACACAATCAACTGAAACAACACCGAGATTGTCTGCATTGTTTATGTTCAATGAAGCACCTCTGCAGCCAGGTTTTAGGAAGTAGATTAAATGACGTCATAACTGGAAGGGTGTTGTGTGTTTAAAAAAAGATAAATCCTACGTATTACTGTGAGATGTTTCTCAAACTGACAGCAGGTTATACACGCCTTCTCCTGTTACATATTATTACTATAAACGAGTTTAAGTTTCTCCATGAACATACGCTGAAAACAGAGTAGACATATGTAAAAAATGATGCGCCACAACAGCCTTACGTTGACTGACACTGTCCTAATTAAAGCCTAGAAACAAAATCTATCAATAACGACTGTTTGTCTGTCTGACATCTTAATCTTTCTTCGCTGTGGGCAGATTATCCTCACTATTTCCTGTTACCACGTGAAAAACCAATCAAGTACAACCAGCCAGACATCATCAGCTTGCTGTTAAAATACCCAGGTTACCGTCTGTGTTAATGAATTTAAGCATATGTACAGTAAAACCAGCCAGAAAGTAGAAGCTCTCATCTGAATGGAGGGGCCCATATGCTAACGTACGTTCAGCTAGCTGCCAACCCGCTAAGCTAGCTGAATAGCCAGCCCCACCGTCACAATTAAAGCTGCCGTTTCCTCCAAACAAACCCTACGTGACATATATAGATAGCTACACGTACTAAACTATGTTCTGCAACCGCTGTTCTGTCGTTGAACACTTAAAACACAGAAGACAAGAAACTTTACCAAGAACTATCCCGTTCGGTCAATTTCAGACTGGAGCTTCCGGATGTCTCTATACTAAATAAACCCATCTGCGCTTGCGCAGTGGCCAAGATGCACACTGGGAAATGTAGTTCGAAAGAGTATGATTCAATTCCTGGGAACTTTCACCACATACAGTATGTATAGTCTATGTAGTTTTTTTTTGTTTTGTTTTGGGTTTTTTTTGGTCAGAGAATGATCTGGAATTAATGAGGCATGTTTAGGCTGTGGTATCACTCTGATCTTAAAACAAAGTCCGCTGTTATAGAAGTGTAAAAATAATCTGTCAAACAATGTTTTGAAAAGCAACTTTAATCCAAATTTGGTGAAACCACTTGCTACTCTGAATCATGTGTACTTTCCCAAATGCTGTGGTTGTGCTCAGAGGACTGGTGGTCATCCCGACATATGCAACACATTAGGCCTCTGATCTTTGTTGGCACCATCCGCTCCAAACCCACAGCTGCAATGGCGAATTGAGGTCGTGATTCAATATCATAAAAACAGACAAACAAGGTCTCATTGTTCGTCTGGTACATTAGTCTGTGCAAACTGCTGTTGCATGCCAATTGGGAACAGAATCGGTGATAGGGCACCCTGCTGCCTTTTGAAAATGCACCCGCTTTACAAAGAGCATTTGTGTGTGGCGGTGAGAGATTGGCATCGGTAAACGTTCCCTTTCCCCTGCGCTCGCATGAGACGGTCACTGAGCACTGGAACACCTGTGGACCAGAATGGTATAATAACAACTTTGTTTCCCCAGGAAATGATGTGTTTCCTGACTCAGGCAACACTAGGCTAAGATTAGAGCAGGAACACAAGCAACATTTACTATTCCACTCATGCTATGCACTTTTCAAACATCTTTTAAAAGAAAATGCACCGAAGGGAAGAAAATATTCTAAAAATCAGACAAAACAATCCATGTCACCAAACTTTTATTTGGCATGAGACTGGGATTTAGCAGACCATAATTGTAAAAATACATTATTCATATACACCTCTAGTAAAAAACACTATTGAAAACATATCTAAAAATATACAGTGAAACATAACAGCAGAATAAAAACAATTTTGCGGGGGTAGGAGGAGGGGTGTGGGGGGTATTTTACAAGGTAACTGAGGAATGCTAACACATAACAGTCATAGTTTCCTCCGCCCTCAGTCCTCTGGTTTGGCCCAGACATTCGGTACCAATGTGTGCCCGCACTTCAGAAGAGACAGTTCATGCACTTTACGGCCTTGCTGCCGTAGTCCACGCACTCGGGTCCGATGCACTGGCAGCAGGCGTTGTGAAACCAGCGGTACTTGGATCCTCCCATTGACTCACAGTATTGTTTACACTGACGGATAGACACGCAGTCGTCGAAGTAGACCACCGTGCACATGTTTTCTGGAATTAAACAGGACAGGCGAGGAGAAAGGCGTGAGTCACAGATCCAGTGTAAAAACAAGCACCATTTTAACGTAATTACCTTTAACCCTCAATGTTCCTACGTTTACTAGAGGGGTGAAATGAATTTGCTGCAACTAAGTGCGACCATGTGTTTCGGTGAGCTTAATGAGTTAAACTGCTCGGCTCTGTGGGAACAAACCTATTATGAGTGTGTCTTTATAGCAAATAGTATTGGCTCAGAGGTAGACAGCCAAAAACAACCACAAGTGAGAATTTTTAAAAAATGGCAGCGGAGCAACACTTCTAGGTCCAATTCCCGAAACGAGAGGCTGTTTTGGCCTCTGAAACTTGACCAAGCCCGAGCTGGTCTTAGTTCAAGACTTTGTAGTCGTCTTCAGCTCTGGGTTGGGCCTGATTTTATTACCACGGCTCTTAGTGAGTGTGCAGAAATACAAATGAAAAATGTGACTGGACTGGACAGGGCCAGAAAACTATGAAATAACTTATTGAAACACTTTATTATGCGGCACAAGAACTCTACAGAAGCTTAAAACCAACAAGACGCAACAAATTACTATTACCAAGGCTCGGTGATGAACCGCACTAACTTGATTCATGTCATGTCACAAACACAGAATGGTTTCTCTCCAATAGAGAGACTGTTCACTGTTTTATTGTGAATCTGTTTTAAAATGACATCACAATAGTCAGTGATGGACTGTAACTAAGTTAAGGTACTCGAGTACTGTGCTTCTGGATATTTTTTTCAGCACTTGTACTTTACTTTTTTCCCACTCCACTACTCTTTGGACGCAAATATTGTACTTTTCGCTCCACTACTTTCACGTCATATTACTTTAGCAGTAACAGCATCATATAATGTGTTATATTTTCTTCCCTATCAAATAAACAAACAAAAAAAAACTTGTAAAATAAATGATTGCTTTGCTTTTCCTCAAGTAAGATTCCAGGGTCCTTTAACAACAATGCCAATAGTCTGAGCAATAGTCTAAATCTCAGAGATGCATTTCATTTGCAGTATTATAAAACTGATAAAAGCAGCAAATCCTCACCACTAAGAAGCCGAGACAAGCTAATGTTTGGAGTTTAATCTGATAAATTGTTTTAATTATAAACAGATTTTTATTTCTAAAGTTGCTGTCAGCCCTTTGCCCTTTTCTCAGGAGTCGTTGGGCTTCTTGCCTGTGCTTAGTTTTTTCCCCCCCGACACATCCATGTTCATGCAACATAGTAATGAGCAGTGAGGAAGACAGAAGAGCAAAAGTAACTTAAGTACTATATCAGTATTTATTATATTATAGGATCATTATCATGATGCTTAAACAAGCTGTTTAATATTGCTGTAGCTCAAAGCTGGTCACAGCTGATTTAATTACTTTGTACACCATGCAGTAGTTCAATCCATAACAACTTTTCAGATTTCATATTATCTTTATTATCTAAAATGATAATCTGGATTGTTATCATTAATTAGTATTGTTAAATAAATGTAGTATAGTATAAAACTCATGCGTCTATTTTGGGGGAGACCCACAACTTTTTTGTGAATCTCAAACTTCCACAGAAGAAGCGACTTTTACTTCGATTCATTTGGAATGAGGAGCTTGTGATGAAGACTCGATTGTCACCTTGAGTGTCGTAGCTGGCGTGGATGCTGTTGCCAGGCACGGAGACATTCTGCTGCTGGCTGTCGAGCGACTCCAGGAAGGACACCAGGTTCTCATGGTGGGAGAGCTCCTCGGCGACGGGGAAGGACACCACCATCATGTTGATCGGTGCGTCGCCTTCTGTGAGGGCGCGGAACAGCGAGGGGATCGGACGGTGCAGCTCCTCCACGGTGCTCTTCGACGTGGCTGGAGAGTCGCTGTAGTTTTTGGGGTTGCACATCCCTAATATTTAAGAAAAAAAAAAGACATTAAAAGTTCAGTTTGCAAAAAAAAAAAAGTGAAAAATCACATATCTCTATTCTGGGTAAATAACCCAAACTATATGCATGTCTAGATACCACTTCAGGTTGACTTGAAGCATATTGGCATGGCAGGGGGTTAACATGCGTATCAAACTTTGACTCAGAATAGACACACTTAACCATTAAATAGTTTCACACATGATTTCAACTCACAGGGGCAGCTTTGTATAACCGCACGGCTGTCAGGAGTATCTCGTCTCAATTAAGGTCCTTTTAACACTTCATTTAATTTCCAAATACAGTAGTAATCGCTCGACAAAGTCCCCACATCCTCAGATATGATCTTCCTAACACTTTAAATGAGTCAAAGTGAATTATAGCTAATGGGTAAATCATTTAATGGGGAATGGAGTTTGACAGAGGAATTGGATTACAAACCAATGCTGAAGGCTGAGCCAGAGCAGCTGTTTTAGATAAAGCTTACACTCGGGTCCTCCCTCCCTCCTCCTCCCTTCTTTTAAAATACAAACTGTCCTCTCCCCGCCGCTCCTCCACTGGGCTGCACTAACCATTCGCAGGCGCACACTTCAAAGTAGCGAGCGTTTGGCACAGATAACATGTTTACAGTGGAAACTTACTAAAACTGGTCATAAGGGCTAGCGCTGTAAGAAAAAATAAAAACAGATAAATGAGAAATTCTTGCTTAAAGCTACAGGCGATCCTCAGTGTATTGTAAATAGGCTCGTCTGAGAGGAAAAACTCCACCACAACATCTGCGCTGCAGAAGCAGCGGCAACACCAGCAGCAGCAGCAAGTTCAGCACTCTGTGTCACATATTTGTATTTGGGTTCCACATGAAAGAGCTTTAATAAAGCCTCCTTGTCAGCACGTACAGCAACAGCGGTCTGTCGAAGCTGCTCTGAAAGAATACCGCTTTGCAAGGGTGGGGCCAGAACAGTAGCCAAGGTTTCAAAACCGGTGCCTCCCCTGTACCTGAGTCAGATACAGGAACAAGGGCCCCTGGATCGGAGACTCTGTTTGAAGTGACGATTAACATGTCTTGCAGGAGAGTTAATAAAATGATTACCGAGAGACTAAAAACAAGCACAAGAGAAGCAAAATAAAAATATATAAATAAAGATTCAAAGACCCTATGAATGAAAAGAAAAGCAAAATAACCAGAAAGAGACAAAACACTAAAAAAATTACCAAAAAAAAGGGAAGAACAGGAAATGAATCAAAAGACAACAGAAAGATATAAACAAATAATTGTGCCTGCCCTGGTGTCTGACTCTGCCCCTGCAGGTCTGAAGCAGTTAACCAGCCAGAAGTTTCCTTGTTGCACAAATCTGGTTGTTTTGGATCTTGCTGGGGGTTACACCCCCACCGCACCTTGGTAGGAGGCTGAAAGTCAAAGTTCATCCGAGCCGCTCGACCTCCTCGTCCCCTCTCTCTTCCGGCTCCTTCATCCTTTGATCTTCAGGAAAACCTTGAGACTTCCTGTCCACATGTGCAACAGCTCCTCGGCAGTGACAATATTACTTTAATTTCCTCTGCTCTGATAAACAGTGCTCCTCTTGGCTCTGCAGTGCATTAACCTCCACCATGTCCCCTTTGCAGGCACCTCCAGTATCTGGCTTCGCTCACCTCACACTCATCTCATATCAGAGCAGAAACACTCCGAACAAACCGGCACTCCTTTTTAAAAGCGGCGAGCTTCTCAGCTGTCAAGTGCGGTACAGCCGCGTTCTCATTTTTCACAGGGGAGAAAGTGCTCGGCGGCAGGGCGATGGAGAGATTAACAAGACTGAGATATATCTCAAGTGTCACATGTATGGAGTGTGATTAGTGCCAGAATCAGTTAATGTTAGATTCACAGTATGATCCATTAGAGGGCTCATTCTCTGCTGTAATACTTCACTGTTCTTATCTATATAAACACGTACAAATCATAGTTATATTACTGATATAGCACAGGTGCATTCACTTATACTGAACAAATCATACATTAGTTTTCCATCTGTTTTCTTTAATGTGGTAACACTTCACTGTTAATGCCACATTAAGTGTATTTTTGTATACACGCCATCTATATAACATTTGATTGAACTGACTATAATGTAGGTGTAAACAGATGTATACATGTAGCTCCTCCTGCTGACCATAACAAGTGGAGGCCGGCGTAAATGTAGCTAATGAATGACAACATAGGAAAACAGTAAAAAAGAAAAGTGTAATTATGAAAAATAAATGCATCTGTAAGGGGTTAAAACCTGCTTAATCATCTACTTTAACTGCTAATTTATCAAATTAACATCATGCTTTATTGAATAACACTTGAAATTGGAGATTGAGAACATAACCTCTTGAGGAAACTGTTGACTGAGGTAATAAATCAAGTTAGAAAAAGGGTCATTTTCTCATAAGCTTCTTTTTGAAACCAGTGGAGTTGCCCCCTGCTGGTCATTAGATGCAGATATTAAAGAACTTTCAATCTGTCCAATACGAACCCGACAAATTCAGATACAAACAACTGAAAGGTAATCTCTACTGGCACTGATTCTTTTCACAGATGTCCATCTCCAGTCGTGTTTCTTGCTGAATTGCCCTTTTCAGCCGGCTCAGTCACTGTGAGTCTGCTTAAACGAGGAGCGTGGGCTGAGCCGTAGAGTTTTTCCAAACCCCAAATAATATGCTGACTAACCTGTGGTCGGCTGCAAAATGTGGCGCTAATACATGAGACGCTGCACTCACCCACGCAGTCGCAGCACTCTTCCCAAAGGTTCCCGAGACACAGCATGCACTCTTTACAGCACGAGCAGTTCCCGTCAGACGGACGACACTGGCACAGCTCCTGCAGGACACAAAACACACGGATCAGCAAAACATACGAGTGTCAGACTCAACCAGAGATCGCCATCGGTTATCTTAAACACTTCTGTAAGCAGAGTACTGTGGCTAATAATACTGCATAAGACTGAATGACCCTTTTGTTTCCCTTCATTGTTTGATTTGCTTGATGAAAACAAACATGAGAAGCAATACAGAAGTCGCCTCGACGTTTGGTCCAAAGTGGTAAAAACTGCGAAAGTCTGTGTTTTCCAAACCCCAAGATGACGTCTGCCCAGAGATATTCAGTTTGATGACTCCAACCGATCAATAACTCACCATAGTTGGAATTTAGAAGTTGACAACAAAACAATGAATCGCTCCAACTCTATTTGACTTAACTATGTGGGACAAGTTTTTCTTCTTATTTAAATTACGGCCCACAGCCAATAGCATAATGAATCCAAATTACAGTTCTGTTTTTATTACGAGTACAAGCTTTTGGTGTTATTCATATATTTTCTCACTCATAATAACAGAACAGTTACCTGTTAGTTAACATGTTTGAAGAAAACGGTACAGCATAAATTATTTTTGAGTTCCAACAGGGCCACAAGATGCATCAGTAACATTTTGTTAAAGTTAAAAAACTGGATGTCTATTTTGTATTATTGACAAAGTTGTCGTCATCATCCTAAGAGCTCAAAGATTAAATAAAAATAATGTAAGAAATCCAACTGTTCATCAGACATTAAGAGTTCATTCTGAATATAAAGCTCCAGGTCTGATGGGCGCAGCTGCAGCATCTGAGTTCAAAATCACTCGGCAGACAGAACACAACATGTAGACACGCTGTACAAACAGGAGACGTACCGTTAAAACATCAGCAGGAGGAGCAACAGCAGTTCCGCGTCACGTACGTTAATTATTACCGGACACAAGCCAATACAAGACAGCAAGACTGATTTTTCATTGTGAACGGAGCAGGCTCTGACACGTCAAGATCGCGGCATTCAAATCATTTAACACAGAGGCGGCAAAACTCAGAGGATGCAACTAGGTGTTGTTTATGGAGTATAAATCATTACGTTTTCCACTGTCTACTGCATCACATTTTAGAGCCAAATACAGTAGTTCCTACTCTATTACTTTGATTTTTGCAGCAATTAATAGGTTGCTTTACAGATCAAGATTTTAAACTTGAAACACATAAGTGATCATTTTATTAAATGTGTATTATTTGAGATGAAACTACCCAATAATTCTACAGTGATACAATGCTGATGTTGTAATAAATTTGGCATAAATATTCCAACAATAAATAGGAAACTTTGCCCTAAATCGAAGTATCGAGACATATCAGATGAGTATGGCTTCAACTGACCATTGCTTTCAAGGTCAATTAATCCATCCATTATTTTCTGGATCAATCAATTAGTTGTTTGGTCTATACAATCAGATATTGTTGTTTGGCCACAACAATATCTGATTGCGAACGCCTCACAATCAACATCTTAAAAACACTGAATAATCTGAAACCTGCTTGAAAGTTAGACGCCAAGATAATCAGCGAATGAATATCAGCCCCAAGGATCAGTTTTCAGTCTTCTTTATTTCTAATAATCGGTATTGGCACTGAAAGAAACATATCGGTCGACACATTGATACCAGTGGTGGAGAGAGTACTGAAAATCAGTACTCAAGCAACAGTACAGTTACATTACTCAAGTATACTCAATTACAAGTAAAACCACTTAAATTTAAATAATATTTAAGTACAGTTAAGTTAAGCTAATTTAAGTATTAGTCACTTTCACTTACAATTTACTTACAATTGTACACAGTACTCAATTATGATTTTCAAACTAACCAGGCAGATTACATGGTGTAATGCCCATTAAAAATGAGTAAAATTGCAGACTTCAAAGAAATTCTCATAAAAAGTACAAGTACCCAAAAAGAGGACTTAATTACAGTAATTTGTTACTTCCACCCCGGTTTAGTTCAGTATACAACCTTTGAGCAACAGAACACATTAGAACTGCAGGTTTGCAGCATTACTACAAGTTTAAACTATAAATAGTCGAGAATTGAAACTACAGTAGTCTTTTATATCCAAATCATTTCAGCCAATGAAAGTAATTTCCTATAGTTTTTAAATCCAGGTCTGGTTCGCCGGGTTCAACTTCGTAACATGCTTCACACGCAGACTTGTCGACGCAGAAAAAAATATTTCTCCTGTCGATTTTTATAGAGGGAGAGTAATAATATTACAAGGGAGCTTCTGCAAACATCCCAAAAACATGACACCTCAGCTGATCCTCATAACTCTCCTGCAAACGCTTAAAAACCCTTCATTCCTCAACTCCAGCCTGTCTCCGGGGACGGATGCACAGACAGTGAGGGGGGAAACTAAAACGTGTAGGTGGGATTGAAAAGTGGGTGAGACTGCCAGAGGAGTTCCTCTTCCTCCCCCCCTCTGTTCTCTCCTGACACAGAACAGGGAGCACATTCCTCTCAGTCAAGGTCACCACGATGAGGGAGGCAGGAGGGGGGGAGAAACGGAGGGAGGGAGAAGAAAACACCTGGAGAACAGAACATGGCTGCTGCTGCTCCCCCAACAACACTTCCCCCCCCTCCTCCTCCTCCTCCTCCCTTTTTCCTCCGTCAGTCTCCCCTCCCTCCTCCCTTTTTATGCTCTTCGTCATGCTGCCTTTCTCTTTTCCATTT
>JARJLU010005995.1:4784-34784 GCA_030272975.1 Sparidentex hasta
AGAGAGACAGGTGGAGAGAGACAGGTGGAGGGAGACAGGTGGAGAGAGACAGGTGGAGAGAGAGACAGGTGGAGAGAGAGAGGTAGAGAGAGAGACAGATGGAGAGAGAGAGGTAGAGAGAGAGACAGGTGGAGAGAGACAGGTGGAGGGAGACAGGTGGAGAGAGACAGGTGGAGAGAGAGACAGGTGGAGAGAGAGAGGTAGAGAGAGAGACAGGTGGAGAGAGACAGGTGGAGAGAGAGACGGGTGGAGAGAGACAGGTGGAGGGAGACGGGTGGAGAGAGACAGGGAGCGGCTGTAAGTTGACAGATTTTCTACGATGTGATATTTGAAGCTATTTTTCCTGTAAAATGTGATTTTTTAATAAAGACATTAACAAACTGTTGACGAGCAGCTCAGAGATGTTGAACGTAAGTTAAAGGATTAAAACTTGGTTAAATTTGCTCTGTTATGTCATTTATCCAGGAGTTATGGCTGCTTGATATGTTAATAACAAACATAATCAAAGTATTTTTGACTGAAGTAGATACATTTTATCCATCTTCTGTGTCAATCATCATTTTTTAATATACCATTAAAGTCTTGACGATGTGACGTATGTTGGAACCAAACAAACGTATTTTAAGCAGCCGTGTGGTCAGAACTTCTGCAGCTGTGCAGAACTTCATCCTGATGCTGATTCACTCTGTTCATCACTCTGTTTACAGGCAGTGAGTCTGTCTGTCCACCAGGGGGAGCTGTTAACAGGTTACTACAGTCCGGTCCAGGTTCAGTTCTGATGTGCTCCCTAAATTTGAAACGAGGGGTTACTTACATTAAGTTCTGCTGCGGGTCAGCACCTGCTTTCACACTGTGCACTGAGGACCAGTGTTGTTCAGGCGCAGAATATAAACTCTACTGCAGTAAGTTCACTGAAGTGTGCCGGAGAATAAGAAATGTTAATGTCAGCGACTGTCTGAGGATTTTCTCACAAGCCTCTGAAAACTTCTTTTGGATGGGTTAAGAATTACCCACAATTACCCAGAAGTCACAGCGCTCCAGTATCAGAAGTGACCACAGGGAATCTCCAGAATGAAGAGAACACAAACAAACTGATGTGCTGGGAACAGATTTAGACTCTGATGATGATGTGACGCTGGACCAGGACCAGGACCAGTAATATGAAGAGCAAAGTCCTCAAGTAATTAATCATTAGCTGATCAAAGACCTTTCAAATCATCACTCTGCTGAGTTTTTATAGTGTTATAAATATAGATTAAAAGCAGGAAGCAGCAGCACATGACAACCTGTGGGACTTTGGAACTTGCTCGGCTGGTTGGTCCATGTAATGATTTCAGTTTCAGTGTCTTGGCCCTGGTTCATCTTATGACAGAGTATAAAAAACATGTGCCCACAGCTGTGACCAGCGGCACTGTGGTCAGGATGAAAGTAACTACTGCAGCAGGTGGGCGGAGTTACCTTCTTGGCAGGTGTGTCTAAGCTCCCCCCGCAGGCCTTACAGGTGTGCTCAGGTGGAGGAGGAGACGGCTGGCTGCTGAAGGCCGAGTTAGTGTACGACTGATTACGTCGCTCACCTTCACTGGACTGTTCAACACCAGCCGAGTCCACACACAGCCAGTTACAGCAGGATGCAAACATCCTGAAAAGTACACACACATACACACAAACACTGCCTGTAGGAAGTATTCAATACTCTATACACAACCAGCTACAACAGGGCGCAAACATCTTTAAAAAAACACACAATTACATGGAAACACACGTACAGCACAAGTATTCTGTACACAACCAGCTGCTGCAGGATGCAAACAGAACTGAATAATATACATACAAATACTGACAACTGAAAAGGAATCTGAATACTTTTCCACAATTCTCCTCTGTGACCTCACCACTGCAGACCAAACCCCAGAGGAAATTCTGTAAATTCTGCATTGCTTTATTGTCTTCAAGATACTCAAAACCTAAATTACTGGTAAAACAGGATCTAACTCATCACTGAGGACTTCTGATAATGGCTCAGCTTTGTGTTTGATAACTTTAAATATAATCCTTCATTAAAACGTATCAAGTTGGTGTATGGGCAGACAAAAGCTTTATGAGAACACAAAAACAAACCTGCTTAAGTCATGTTTAAGATAAATACCTATTTGTGGGTTAAGTTAGCCGAATGGACCTGAGAGTTCTTGTGAGTCATGAAGCAGCTTTCCAGCAACGATCCAGACTTCCTTTCGTTTATCAATATATTAATGGTTAGATATTCATAACGTAAATTACTCAGTAAAATAAAAACGCAGTAACACGTAATAAGATCTACTGATTAATGTTTCATGAGGTCAAACTCATATTTAAGAAATAACGGCGCATAAAAGTGCGTGGTACACGCAGATCAGAGTTGTTAAATTCAACAATATGTTAAAGGAGGTTTTTCCCACGACAGCGTTTAACTGCTCTGAAACTGTGACGACTTAATCTGAAGATATTTGAACACATTTAACTGAGCTGAACTTTTACTTTGAAGTATTTTTTACAGCATGATATCGTTTCTGCTAATAAAATATAATCTACACACATTTTCCTTCCCTTTACTTTGCAGACAGACGATTTTGTCCAGACTACATAGTAAAAACAGACGTATTTAAGATCCTTTGTGATTGTCAGATATACATAACGTTAATTACAAAGTAAAATAAACTTGTGCTCGGCAATAAGATCAGATGATTAATTCGGCTTTAAGTTTCATGAAGTCAGACTCAAATTTAAAACAGTCACAAAACTTTTAAACCCGATTTAGCTAATGATAGTAATAAAGTTTATATTAGATTCAGACAAGCATGAACTGCCAGCCGAATGAGCAACTATATCTTAGAAAACCATAAATTATGTTTAAGGGGATCATCAGTTCACAGTTTAGCCAGGCTCTGTAAAATATAACAATATTTCAAAGGAGGTTTCCCCCACGACAGCATAGCATGGCCAGACTGCATAGTAAAAACAGACGTGTTTGTGTTCTTTTCTCATGGCCAGACACACATAACGTAAATTAGCCGGTAAAATAAACTTGTGCTCCGTAATAAGCTCTTTTGATCAATTCGGCTATATGTCTCATGAAGTCAGACTCATATTTAAGAAATAATTTAACATAAAAGTGCGTGGTGCAAGCAGATCAGCATCACCATTCAAAACTCTCTCACCCAACTTAGCCAAGGATAGTCAAGTTTATATTACATTGAGACAATCACCATTTTGTGTCAACTGTTAGCCGAAAGTGTTACTATATATTTATTAATGTATTCATGTTAATTGTCTTTTAAGTAGATCATCATTTTACCGGTAAGCGAGTCTCCGTTAAATCCAACAAAATGTTAACGGAGTCTGGCGCGTGAAGTCTGGAAACTACCCTGAGCTGCTAGCAGGCTACAGGCTAGGCTAACATTAGGCTAGTTAGTGAAGTGAATCATTCAGAAGTTTGAGAAAGTAAAGAGTGAAACAAACACGGACCGACAGAGAAGACACCAGCAGTGACCGCTAACCCGGGTCAAACTAACCCGGTTTACAACTAAACTACCAGCTAACAGCAGGATTATCACCACAATGAGCCGTCTTACCTGTTAATGACAGGGCTTCTACAGCTAGCAGATGGTTAGCTCACTAACCAGCGACGTGTTGCTAGTTAACGAGCAGTGACTGCTGGTTCAAAACCTCCAGCTGTTAGTCAGTCAGCGGCATCATCCGGCTGCTGGACCCGAACCGAGCGGGACGGACTGAAAACTGAAAGAGTCCAAGAGAAGAAGACTGAGACAACAACAACACACCGAACCAGGAAGAGTTCAACACCGCACACACACGCGCACACGCACAGTTTCTGTACTTGTGTGTTGTTTGTGTATAAACATGTTTCATTATCTTCACATTAGTTTCACAAATGGTTTACTGTCACACTATGACGTCATGTGTTTATTTTTAGTGGTTTTCACAGGACAGGAAGTTAATCTGAAAAGTAACTAGTAGCTTCTTAGATAAATGTAGTGCAGTGAACAGCACTGACATGTCCTGCATGCGTGCGTTCATTCAAGTATGACACTTTATTACAACTTCACCTGAAGTTTCTCCTCCACTACCTTTGATCATTTTAGTCACTGGTTACTTTACAGGTTACATCCTGCTTTACAGCCAGAGTCAGACATTTTTAATTTATCTGCAATCAGATAAAACCATCAGTTGATCCATAATAAATACTAATCACCTTTGAGTGATTAGTATTTATTACACATTTAAATCTCAGATACTTTTAAGGCTTTAACTTGAGTACTATTCATACAGGTGACTTTCACTTTCACCAAAGTCATATTTTAACACCATGTCTTTAGTTTTGTATACATGTTCATATTTTCAGACTCTATATGATGAATATTAAATGATATTCAGTGAGTTACAGTAACTTAAAAATACTTAAGTTACTTTAATATCAAGTGTTAACTAAACAACCTAAAAGAGAAATAAAGAGAAGCAAAACAGAACGAGCTTTATTCTTTATTCTTCTTTCATTTGGAAGAAAAAATAAAAACGAGGAACCGACCCCCCCACCCCCCACCCCCCAGAAATCAAACACATTCTGGTTCTGGTGTGATGAAGATGAAGGTGATGGTAGTTTTATTGCCATAAACAGTGAAGGAAACAAAATGAACAAAAAAGAAGGAAGAAGTTAAAAGAGCCGTTTTTATTCTATAGTACAGTAAAGCAAATAAAAGTGTTCGTTCTCAAAGCGACGCACACCGAAGCTTCAAATCCTGTTCTGCCTGATCCTCTACAGAACCCGATCCTGATCCTGATCCTGATCCTGATCCACACAGAGACCTGAAAACATTCACCTGGACCGGCTTCACGGTGCCACAAATTAAGCAAAGATTTACAGTTTAAACCACAAACACAAATGAGAGATTCACTGTACGAAGAAGAGTTTGGACTTTTGCAGATTCATTCAAACCTTGTTTTGTTCTTTTTAATCAATTTTACAAAAAGGTGGCGGTCGGCTTCTACGTGAACTGAAATGACAAGACAGCACAAAAAGAAAAAAAAAAAAAAACCTTTTCAATTTCTTCTTTTCTGTTGGGGACACGACGTGTTAGCGCCACCGTCTGGTCAGGAGTATGTGGCTGCTGAGATAAATGAATCAGGCCTGAATTTAAAGACAGATGGAAGAAGGGAAGAGGTCGAGATCAGAAGGAGATGAAGAAAAAAAGGAAGGGAGAAAATAAAAATTAAGCATGACAGGGAAGAAATACATTCTGTCGCCCTGTCTCTTCTTATTCCTCGCTTTTTAAATCTCCCCTTCGTCTCTTCTTTCATTTCCCCTCCTTCCATTATGTTCTTCCCCTCTTTCATTCCTTCCCTCCATCAACGTTTGTTCTGTCGGATTCTCACTTTGTCGTCGATGAAACTGTGGCTGGATGGACAGAGTGAGTAAGAGAGGGAGAGAGAGAGAGGAGGGATGGAAAAATGGACTGAAGAACAAAAATAAAAAGAGAGAATATCAAAAGAAGGAAACAGGAAGGACCAGACGCTCTGTCTTCTTCTCTTATTTCACTTCCCATATTCTAGTGTTGCTCCGGGAGCTGTCGGGTTTTAAACCCTCTTCTCTTGTTAATGAACGGTGCGTGTTGGCGCCACCATCTGTCCAGACGAATATTACATATTTAAATCATGTAGGAAGGGATAAAAACAAAGAGGTTTTATAATCGAGGGAGAGTCAATTAAAAAAAACAAAATAAAGTGAAAGGAAAGAAAAGACGTGAATGAAAAGACAGAGAGAGAACAGAGACTCTTGTTTTCTGAATCCTTTCATCCAGTTCAGGTGAAGTTTTCAGTGGATCAGCATCTTTTCTGTGTTAACGACCTGCGTTCAGCGTGGACGTCTCACTCTTAGATCTGATTGGACACGACAGGTTCGTCTCACATTACTCTTCAGAGGAGCTGCGTTTAGGACACGCCCTCACAGCTGACCCCGTGCTGCGTTCAGGGTGTGTGGGACAAAAACCAACAAGCGTCAGAGTCCATGAGAAACTTCGGCTTCATTGTTTGTTTTGGTGAATATCAGAAACTTTATGAATTCACTTCCTGCTGTCAGTTTTCTTTGAGGAAACGGTCTCTCCCTGAATGCATCATTAAAGTGACGGTTGAAGGGGATGCCAAATGACAATAATCCCGCAGACAGTGAACGCAACACCTGTTCTTCCTGGCTTCTCAGCCCTCCACTCTACAGAGGCGTAGCCTGAACAGGTCGTCCTACCAGCAGTGCATCATGGGAACAGAGGACCATCACTCTAAGCTATCATCTTAAAATTCCATCAGGCGCAGGTTCTGGTGTGGGCGGAGCTGGTCGAGGGCCAGAAGTCTGTCCCCGACACAGATTAAACCCCGCCCACCCGGGACGACCAGCAGCTCAAAACAAACACAGAGAAGGACAAAAAAATGTATCACAACTCCTTTGATCAAAGCTGAAAAATCTTAATTGATGAGTCACCACGGCAACGAGCGACATCAAACAGAGAGAAAAGGGGTGTGTCTTTGAATCAACCAATCATGATGAGGGGGCGTGGCTGCAGCTGAACAACTACAAAATACAAAAAATGACTTTACAGGTGTCACCTC
This sequence comes from Sparidentex hasta, assembly GCA_030272975.1. NCBI lineage: Eukaryota > Metazoa > Chordata > Actinopteri > Spariformes > Sparidae > Sparidentex > Sparidentex hasta. The sequence continues at coordinate 11,436 of JARJLU010005995.1, forward strand.
TGGGCTTCGGTCTGTCAAAGAGTTAATGGCGGGTGACCTTAGACACGCCAGTCAGGGACGGGGTGGGGGGGCGGGGCTACAGGGACGAAGCAGGTATGACATCACAGTAAGCGGAGGTGGAGGTGAGGGGGCGGGGCAGAGGAACCCAGCGTTTGGACATGCATTCACAAGCTGCTCGTTGTGTTTGTGTTTACAGGTTTATTTTTCGTCAGTGTGTCAGAGTGTGTTTCATCTTTATTCCGACTAAGAATAAATATTCTGCTCAAACTGAACTCAAACAGGAAAGAGAACAAGAAGACGAAGCAGAAGAAGAAGAAGAGGAAGAAGAAGAGGAGGGCGGCATCCGCTCACTGTCTGTCTGTCAGGAAGGAATGCTAACTGTGGCGTTTAAACTCATCCCATTGGCGATTCTGTATTTTTCCTTGTTAAAGTTCTCTATCTGTTCACTCACGTCACCCCTCCCTCCCTCCCTCCCACCCTCCCCCCGGCCCTGATGGCCTTCAGTCTCTTAATGTTTATCCTTGGGGATCACCTCCTCTCGCGGCTTGGCTCCGCCGAAGATGGCAGAGTTCGGGTTGGCGACCTGGTTGAGCGGCTCAGAGACCGTCCGAGGCTTCAGCTGCAGCCGGGGTCGCGCTGCACGCTCCTCTGTAAACACACAAACAAACAGAAGTCGGTACTGAAGCAGATACAAAACTACCAAACTAATCACTGACCAGCAGACAGGAAGTGATCTCACCTTCAGATGGTTCCCGGAAGTCTGTGGCCCCTCCGCGGGGGGGTCCGTCTCTGTAGCGACCTGCTCCTGCACCTCCACCTCCACCCCGTCTATCACCGGGGCGACTGCCACCGCCGCCTCGACTCCGCCCTCCCATATAGTCGTCATCTCTAAAGCCTGCAGAGACAGACAGGCGGACAGACAGACAGACAGGTGAGTGAGCAGACAGACGCCCTCCGGTGTCCTGCAGCACCTGGTACCTGTAACATGACTGATGAGCATGAGATGGAAGTGAAAGGCATGATGGGGGATAGTCTGTGGGGGTCAAAGTTCAACAGTGCGTGATCACTTGCTCAGTTTAACTCAGTTCAGTTCAGTGTAGCTTAGCTTAGCTATTAACGGGAGCCCGGCGCTCCTCCTGCAGCCTCGGAGAGAAATTCTTGCCAACCGACCACAACTAAACTAAACAGTGGCGCCACCACGAGGACACTCAGAGCTTTGCATCGTGGTTATTAAGAAACCTTTTTCTGTTTTGTTTCAGTGTTTTGCTGTAAATGATCTCTGCCCGCCATCTGACTGGCTGCAGCCCAGCAGTGATCTGATTTGTCGGCTGGGATCTGCTCCTGTCCAACCTGAACTGCCGAACTCTGTGCTCCCACCTCCTCCTTGGTGGTCGTAGTCATCGCGGTACTCGCGTCCTCCTCCGCCTCCTCGGGGAGCTCCTCGAGGACCTCCTCGTCCTGCAGGGGACAGGGGGAGTTTAACATGGACAGGAGGAGACAAAGGGAGGAGACAAGGGAAGGAGAGAGGAGAGGAAAGAGAGAGGGGGTGTGGGAAGCACCTCCTTCTGGAAGGAGCAGGAAGCACAGCACTGAAGAGGCGGAGCTTGTTAGTCGTCCATTAGCCAATAAGACAGGAGTTGTTAGAGAGAAGCTGCTGACTGAGGGAGGTGAATTCTTCTGATCAGTTTATCTTATTGTCTGTCTGTCTGTCTGTCAGAGGAGAGGGAGGGCTGTGGATGTGATGATGAGATGGTGAGAGGATGAAGCGTGAAAGAAAAAAGAGCAAAGAGTCCTCCTCCAAGTCAAAGCTCTCGTTTGAAATCAACTTCAATTTAGGAATTTTTAAAGGAAAAGTTCAGCCAGACAGTGAAATCCAGTCGTCTCCTCCCTGCACGCTGATGAACGTCAGTTTCTTGTCCAAAAAACAACCTAAACAACCTCCGATGTCTCTGCAGAAGCCCTGTGATCACAAACTGATCTGAGGAGACGTTATTTACACCCTTGACAATCTAACAGTTCAGAAAGGGTGCAAATATCTCTTTATGTGCAGAACCTGCCTGAGAAACATCCTGTTTTTAAGTTTTCTTCAGTACCACAGTGATCCAGTGACAGTTGTCTGAACATCCACAGGCTCACTGCTGACAGGAAGTGCTAACAACTGATTCTGCAAAGTTTTAATGGCGTTTTTAAATCAAGTCTCAGCTGCTTCAGTTGTTCAGCAGAATGATGCAACTGTTTTACTGTGAAGCTCCAGAACTGTTCTGAGGACTGCAACACTTTCATCGGTACGGAGGGAGACGACGACTCTGAGGACTGGTTTTACTTTCAGGGTGAACTGTTCCTTTAAAAACAGCTGTAACAGTTAAAACAGACTGAAGTGAAGAAATCAGATCAGTCTCTGCAGTGAGAATATTGATTTACTGCAAAAATTGTGTCTGTCAGCACAATCAAAAATCTTTTTCATATAAAAAAAAAAAAGTTTCAGCAGCAGAACATTTACAGAGACTGAGCAGGTTTATGTTCAGACTTGGAGGAGAAAGAAGATCAGTTAGACCAAAACACACAGCTGTTAGGATCACACACACACATATACACACACACACACACACACACAGTGTTAGAGATCTACTTCCTGTTCGTACCTCTACCGTCGTCTTTCCCGTAGCCGAAGCCTCCTCGTCCTCCGCCTCCTCGTTCTTGCTTCCGTCCCTCTGCGATATCGACCTTCAGGTACCTTGTATCTAGCAGCTGCAGGGGTCAGAGGTCACGTTAGACTCGAACCACTCACACACCTGACTGGTTACTTTTTATTCATCAGTGAGTGTATAAATGATTCCCTGTGAAACTGAAGAATAAAGTCTGAAGAGGTCGATCGTTTCTACAGAAGCCCTGAGGGGAAACTGTGAATGTTTGTTTTTTTCCAGTGATGTGATCTGAACTGTTTTCTCTCCTGAGTTTGTGAGTTGTGATCTGTTGGAATAATGTTGTTGCAGTCACTGGCAGATAATCTAACTTCACTTATTACATAATATTTGTCTCCTGTGTGGAACAGAGACGGAACAGAATCATTTTACATATCTGTGAAAAATACATTTCCTCACTTGTTCACATACACAGAAAAAAAAAATGTAAGTTGTAATTCTCTTTCTTCATTTTCACGGAAAAGATTAAAGGAACTAATAAAGATAATCCTGGAAAAACTTTTATCTCCACCAGATCTGAAGTCATAAACACACAGGAGAGAAAATAGTTCCAGCTTGTCGTCGTCAGTCGTTCTTCACCTCCTCAGACTTTTTCTCCTGATGAAAGAATAAAACACGAGTCAGATACTCACAGCACCGTCGTACGTCAACGCTTCTTTGAGAGATTCCAAATCTTCAAACTCAACATAACAAAAACCTGAAAGAGACGCAAACACAAGAGAAACAGTCAGAAGCAGGTTTACTTCACAGTACTGATGTATATTACAGACAGAGCTGCACAATATGAGAAACAAAGGCCAGCTGGTGGTTATTGAGACGGACATCAGATATGATGCATCAGCTTCAGGATCAGTTTAAAAGGAGCATGATGCAGTTTTGGAGAAGAAATTCAAAGTCAGAATATTAATATTTACAACATTAATGAGGTATTAACACAAACTCTTTTCATAAGCGAATCCATATTAATGAGGTCATGGAAATAAAGACCACAGGTCGATTATCAAGTTTCAGAAACACAACAAATGTTGCTCCAAACAGGAACGAGTAGGAAAATGTTTCAAGCAGCCATGTTGAACATTTGAGGCTAGAGAGGTGGCGGGGTCCGCCACATAACCACAGCACAACAGTATAAACTGTGTTTTCCTTTAAGGTAAGTTTGTTTCTTCAGTCATGAAAACAAAGAGAGATTGATTATTTAGTCTTGACGATCTGTTCTTCTGCGACTCATTGTGACTTCATTTCAAAATAAGAGTGTAATTCACGGACTGCCTCCACAGAACCAGCCCCGTGTGAAGAACCGGACCCAGCTGACACAAACTGTTGTTACTGCGAGCTGCGATGTGAGAACATGATGTCAGACTATCAGCTGTTTTTCTACCGACTCAGCAGCTTTTAACTGAAACACTGACTCTCATAATAACACTGATGATTGTAGACTCGGATTCATTATTTAACACGTATCAGTGTCATCTGACTGATACCGGATCCACTCCATCAGAACCGTCGCTCCACCTAACACTCCTCTCATTGAATGGAACAGAACCCAGCAGCACAGTCGATCTGAATATTATCAGAATTATTATTATTCAGAAGTGAAACGTCAGACACACAGTGAAATCCTCTGACCTTTGAACTTGTCTGACTCTTTGTCTCTGACCAATCGGATGTTGCGGATGTTGAGCTCTTTGAAGATGATGTCGATGTCTCCCTGCACCGTGTTGTACGGCAGGTTTCCCACGAAAGCCGTGAACGGAGGCTCTGTCGGCAGCTCCTTCTGCTTCCTGGGGCCTCCGGAGCCGCCGCCGCCTCCACGGGACCTAACGGAGGGACAGACAGAGAGCATCATGGGATATGGAGTACAGACCAGAGTCGACGAGATGCTTCCTGACTTATATCAATACGTTGTTCTTTCAGAGATAATAAATCATGTGTACAGTCAGTTCATGTCATGATTTCCTTTCTAAAAACTCATAAAAACATCTTTAGATCAATAAGACTTTGAGATGAACTCCTATTTTATAGCTTTGAATTTCTGACGTTTGGAGCTAAATGTCCACTGGATTAAGCTGAACTTTGTCCAGAACATCCCCTAAGATAACTTACGACATGTGTTCATTTAAATATACGTTGCTGAATGTTTACAGTCGTCCAGCTGTTCGTCTGCTGGAGGAACTTGGAGTGGGTATGTCACATTCCACCATGACATGGATATTTCAGTCATAAGTGTTTCAGTGTGTTAACAGTAATGTACTGCACTAACAGACAGCTAGAGGGCGTACTCATAGAACAGGAGTTACAACCAGTAACTTCATATACAAACGAGAAACTGACGACAACAGAGCGCATCTCCTCACGCTGTTACATCGGGATCAGTAAAGATCTTTGGTTTCATGTCCTGTAAACTGTGTTTACATATTCAAACTTCTTTAAAAACAATGGTTTACAACAACAGCTTGACTTCATCATGTCGACCTCTTGCAGGTTTGGATTAGTTGAGTTCAAATAACATCCACCAACAAACACCAGCTGCCACTGATTCAACAATAAACGACAGAATTTCAGACCAGAGTGAACCCTCTTCACAAAGAAATCAATAAAGGATCTCTGAAAAAAAAAAAAGAAATTAAACCAACATGTCCGACGGTGTCAGTGTTTCTTCTGATCCCAGTCAGATTTTCTTCACCACATGAGGGAAGAGTCTGCAAGTGATGCTGCAGGCTAACGCTAAGCTAGCTGCAGGATAATGACAAGCTAGCTGTGCCGTATGTGAAGTCACTGTTTTTCTACAGATGATTTGATTTTAGAACCAAATTCATAACACTCTGGTTTACAGAGCTAACTGCTAACAGAGCTAACTGCTAACAGAGCTAACTGCTAACAGAGTTAAACTCAGCAGTAAGTGAGCAAGTAATTCAGCCGGGTACAATTTGGAGGTAGAAGTATTTTAAATGATAATATTATTAACTAACAACTATAGATGATAAAGTAGGAAAAAAAAAACTTTTCGAGTTTGGGACGGGTTTCTTTCACTTTGAAATGTTAAAATTGTATTTGGGGGACGATGGTGAAAAACAAAGAACAAAAACTTCAGAAGAATAACTGATGATTAAAATAATAATAATCACTAATTGTCTCTTCATCAAGATAGAAATCCTGTTTTTTCATGTAAACAAGACGTATTTATCTTGAGATAATAAAAAACTCACAATATCAAGCTACAATAAAATCACTGCAACCACAGATGTGAAAGAGAGAAATGTTGAACTTGTCCTTTAGATTCAGAAGATTGTTGTTCTGTGATCACATATTTAATGTCCGTCAGTTATTGATCGTCAGATCATCTTCAGTTTACAGAAACCAGAAAACATTCACATTTAACAAGCAGCTCACAATATCTGATTCTTTTTGCAAATGTTAAAGTTATTTGTGATATTAAAAATGAAATGAAAATAAATGTACGTTAAAAGAGTTTGATGAAAGAAATTCCTCTAACAAACACAACAAACTAACTCAACTCAAACTAAAACAACTCTCACACCTTCAGTTCAGGTCCGTTCCACTGGTCTTGGACTGAAAGCTCACAGCTGCTACACAACAACTGTTCTCATCATCCATAAAACTGCTGATCATTTTATTCATTGATCGATTAGTTGTTTGGTCTATAAAATGTGATAAAATGTTGAAAAATGAGTGTTTTCATCCTCAAATGTCTGAAAGATCTTCAGTTTACAGAAACCAGAACACATTCACGTTTAACAAGCTGCAAGTCGATTAATATCACAGTTGACTGATGTGATTTATTAATCACTGCAGTTCTGGTTGAGACACAACGTCATTTTTATCAGATCTTTATAGACTCTGTATGTGAAATGGGTCATTGTATTTCTACATGTTGGTGCTTTAGTCTGAGTGACACATTCTTCCTGCCGCAGCAGAACAAAGCGGTCCGGTCAGACCTGTTACTACCTGCGACAGGTAAACATCTTCCATCAGTCACAGCAGAGAACAAAGTCTTGAGTTTGATCACAGTCAGATCTCACAGGAGGAGTTTCTGCCCTCTGCTGGGCTGGAAGACGATCAGATCACATTCTCATGAAGTTAATCAATACTTCTGTTCGTAATCACAACTTCATAATTTATTAATCTGCTCCAGTTTCTGTTAAACGTGTTCGTCTATAAACTGTAATAAAGGAGTCGGCGTGTCGCGATTCTCCAGATCCACGATTTGATTTGTTTTTTGTTTTGTTGTTCAAATTAATCTTTAGTGCTCAGTTTTGATTTGTAAAGATCAACCGATCATCAGTTTGTCACAGTTCATTTAATCTCTGATGTTTCTGTACTTTCTGTTGACAGACTCACTAAAGTTTCATGTAACGTTCATATTAAAAGGTAAATAATTTAAAACCTTCTCAGTTTGATCAGATCGGACTGACGACTGATGATCGACCTGATGTTTCTGTTCACTGTAAGACTGAAACAATCAATCAAGTTAAACTGAATAATCAACAGTCAGATAATCAATCAAACAGAGACGATGTGCTGTTCTTCTTAACATCTTTAAATCTGTGGACGTCGTCTCACTCCAGATGTTGTGATGAGTGTATTTTATATTTGATTAAAAAAGATAATGAGCAGATTGATCTTTGGCTTCATTACAAACACCTGCAGCGTTTGTTTCCATTTGTAAATGTTTAATCCTGAATAAATCACAGAAATGTTAATCACAGGTAGTTTGTGTTACTCTAACTGTTTTAGATCATCCTGAATTTCAACAATGGAAACAAATTATAAATGGATTCAACTTATATTTGGCATAAACATAACAAGATGGGACGAGTTCACTACTTCATCTGCAGAATGACAAGTTCCTGCAGCCGATCACAGATGTATTGATCTACACAGCTTCACCAATCAGTCATCAACACAACATCACAGTTCATCATTCAGCCACAAATCATCATCAATAAGTCACATTGGACACCAACAAACTGAGGCGCTGATGTTTAATGCACCAGATCAGTCATGGGTTAATCAATAGAGGCCGATTAATTGATCTGGAAGATGTTAGAAGTTAATCAGCTTCAGATCTTTAAACAGAACTTCTGACTGTGTTTCACATCGTGTCAGTCAAACATCACGTCACGTCTCTGCTGCCGCGCTTCATCGATCACTCATCAGTAAATAAACACAGACAAACAGCAGCCAGCTGATCACTGCGTCCACTGTATGGATCACAACAAATCAATAACCAATAGTCCGGATCGATAACCAGCCTCATGTTTGGTAACTACGTGGATGGATCTGCAGCTGCGGACACATGATGCAGCCATGCGGGCAGCCTGCAGCTGCAGCTCCGCCACCACCTCCACCTGCTGCGGCCTCCCGCCCGGTTCCGTCCAAACGTCTCACCACGACCGCTCCATTGTTACAAACACTGTCCGCAGCATCAACGTGTTTTACTGCGGAGCTCTGCGGCCACATGGGTCCGTTTCTCTCGCTAGCCTCCTGCTAACAGTTAGCTTGTTTGCTCGGACACCGCGGCGTTTCCCAGCCGCTCTCCGCGGCCTCCCCTCACGCCTGCCCGTGTGGCCCTTCAGGCGCCGGGCGGGTCGAGCTCTGAGGCCCGGCCGCCCAGCACCGAGGATCGTGGCGGACAGCAGCGGGAAACGCTGCGGCGGTCCAGCGGGGGTTCGTGTTCGAGCCACACGGCTGAGCTGCACTGCGGAGCGGAGACTCACCCTCTGCCGCCGCCGAAGCTACCGTAGGCCCGGTCCCGCTCGTCGTAGCTGTCGTGGTCCGCCATTACTGCTGCTGTGTGTTGGAGGAGGAGGTCCTACACGTCACACTCAGTGTGGGTATAGCTGCCCGGCAGAGCGCCTGACCGGGAAAACTGTTCAATATAATATATACAATATCTATAACAACAGAAGGCCACAGAGATCAAATGAAGCGTGTGTGAAAACATTATAAAATAAAATAACTACCAGGCTGCTGATAGTAACAAATCTCAAACACACAAAGTCTATTTCAATGAAGTTCCCTCAGTGTTACAGAGCCTCTTTACATAATTTTTGCAAATGCTTTTATTCAAAGCCACAGAGAATGAGGGCATTTAATGTCCATACAACCCATAATTTGTTAATTTAACAGCCAAATAAATTATTGTATTTCTTTCAGGAATCTGAAGATTCCGGTCTGAATTCAGAAGATTTACATCTATGGTATTCAAATATATAAATACATTCACATATGTATATGTATACACATTTGTAACATGATGATAAAATGCATTATTATCACTGCTCTTACACCAACACATATTCATGATGGTAAATTAAAATAAAAGAGGATACAATAAATGTAAAAAACAAACACAGTGGTAGCTGAATTTTTTTTATTTATTACAAAAGGTCGACATAATAATTACACACTGAAAACTATTCTTCCTGACTTCCACTGTTGCCATTAGAGCCACTTCTGATCAAGCATGTGTCTGATAAAGAAATGCGAGTGGCACAGGTGATGAGGTAGGGGCGAAGAGGAAGCAAGAAAAGCACAAAACGGGTGAAATCATGGATACCACAGCAACATTTCAGTTTGATTTGTCCTGCCGATGGGTGCCGCCACTGAATCAATATGCTCACTCGGTCGTAAGGCTGCTGACGAGGGCTGACGAGTGCCAACAACAAATCTAGGGCGATAGATGGTCACCAATGGTCTGATGTTGGTTCTGGTGTGTCCAAGTCCTTTTTATTCAACTCAAGTCCTGCAGATGTTGTACAGCTCTAACAAATGCTTCTGATTGTTGTACAGATCTGGTGAAAGCCTTGTTGATCTTGGAGACATGTTGTTGGTCTTGTTCGTTCAGATTTTTTGGGGCCTTTTTATGGCTTTATTGATCAGACAGCTTCAAAGATGACAGGAAACAGCGTGAGAGAGAGGAGCGTGGTACGAAGCAAAGGGCCGCTGCAGTGAGGACAAAGCTTCTGCACATGGTACAGTTTCTGTTAATATACAGATTAAGCACATCTCTTGTAAATCTTTTCCTCTTTGTCAGAAGTCTTGCTGGTCTTGAAGAAGTCTAACAGGTCTCACAGACTTTCTAAATATCCAGCAGATCTTGTAGAAGTCCTGAAAGACATGTTAGGATTCAACACAGCTCTTGATCTTGCAGACAGGAGTTCTTGTAGATTCTGAGGACGTCTTGCAGAGTTAACTTGTGCTGTATTTCAGCAGTGGTCCGGTTCCTCTGGGATCTCCATCAGGTTTGGTGGAGGGGAGTCGCTCTGCGGTGGTGCTGAGGGTCTGGATCCACGCTGACGTAGTTCACAGGGTGGGACGTCCTCACCAGGAATTTCTGTTTTCCCCAAAGACTGGAGGCACAAACCCAACACAGGAGCACATTAAACTACAACTGAGAACATCTGACCACATTTCAGAACCCTTTTATTTGAAAGTCTGTTTTCTAATTGTTTTTCTTGTACCTGGTTCTCAGCCAGTGCCTCTTTAGCCATGTAATGTTCCCTCTTCATCTTCATCTCCACTTCCTCAGGGATGTCAGGGACCATCAGGTCGATCAGACGGCCGATGAAGAAGACCACATGCTGAGGAAGAAAGACGAGAAGATCCTTCACCAGATCACAGGTGGAACTTAACTGAAGCCAAACCGGTCGCTCATTAACTGATCAGTACTAAGAGCAGGAATTTTCCATTTCAGCCTGATTTTTGCTATGCAGTGCATACATTTTAGGATTCAGACCATGAATGTTATTTATTTTTTGCTGAAACAGCCACATAGTTCTCACACTCTAGATTTACTCAGTGTGTGACAGACACTGACCTCAAACACGATGACAAACGCGAGACGTATGGCGAGGAGGTGGAAGAACTCCGGGAGGTGTTTACCTTCTTCATCTCTGAAACCTCGATACCTGCACAAGACAACAACATCAACAACAACAGTGTAACTGATAGGAACAAATGTTTAAAAGAACTCTACCTGCAGGATGTGTGCAGGTGATGTGTGCAGGTGTTTCTGGTTGTAGTTAGGGATAGGAATCAGAAACCAGTTCCAGCTGAGAACCAGTTCCAAGTTGCCTGACCCACTGGAGATGCATGCCTCTGTGCTCATCAGTTCCTTTAGCAGCACCGCTGTGCTCTTCAGACAGTTGCACATTGTAAAATATGGATCTTTAGCTCATGTGCAACCAGAAGTCGTGGCAGTCTACTGCACGGCTTCATGTGCTTCAGGTTCAGGTACTGGTTCAGAGTCAGTGCCCACTCTGGAACCAGTTCTTTGTGTTCTGGCTCTCGATCAGCTGGTTCCAGAGTGGCACCAACACTTAGCTGGTTTATTACTAATAACCACTTACTCCAGGAGCTGGAAGCACAGTTAGCATGACCAGCGGCCAGCTAAAACAGCTTATGTCAGCCATTTTAACTCCAGCTGTTGTACCATGTTCTGATTCAGCTGCAGGAGAGTAAACAAAATATATTTACTATATAAACTAATAAAGCAACAGTGGTCCAGGGACCAGTCATGTTTGGAGGCCAATGTAGGTACAAGTAGGAAGTGACATCATACTTGTACTGAATCTCACAGTTGTTCCCTCGCTGGGAAACTTGAGACGTACACGGTGAACAAATGATGTGACTCTACAGTGGCTCTGATGCTTTGGAAAAAGCAAGTTGGTTCTTAAAAGGTTCACAAGTTGAACCAACTTTAAACCAGCACCAACTCAGAACCAGCTCCTGGTTCAGGTACCGGTTGGGAGTCAGTACCTGCCATAGAACCAGTTATTTACAGCACCACTGCTACCACCTACCTGAGGAGCTGACGGGCTTATTGTGACCAAGGATGAACTGCAGTGTCTGTTACTGAGAGTAAATATCCTGTGTTAACATCATCCAGGCAAAACTTGATGTTTTTTCTTTGAAACATGAACTGTACAAATATGAGAGAGTTGAGACCGAGTTTCACCTGAGAACACCTGAGGCACATGCATGCCTGCGTTGTACCATGTTTCTACGCTTCAGACTCTGACATAATAATCCAGTTGTGTTGATGATGAAACTTGAAAGAATCAAACCTAAAAGTAGCTGCTTGTCAATGTTTTCTACCTGCAGGGTGTCGCTGGCAGGGACTTGGTTTGCATATTAGCAGTCGGGACAAGTGTCAACCAATATTTGAACAAACGTGTTTGCATTATCTTTGGAGCGAGTCATACATGTTAATTTTTACGTGTCTTCCCAGAGGCTATCAACTGCCAGACATGGAAGAGGTGAGTGCAGATCATCAGTGTGCTGACAAACTAGAAGTGATCAGGGATGTCAGTTAATGCCTCAAGCACAATGAAAATGTGTTCTTACAGATGACTTTCCTCTTCTGCCTACACTGCACAGCACACGTGACAAAATCTTGTCCATAACGACACGTGTTGCACTTTGTAGGCATGATGACTGTTTCTGAGATCAGTAGCAGCAGACATGTTGTCGCGTCCCGACCAGTGTTGGGACCAAAGCTGCACCCTCGCCGTCTGGTGCTGCTGGTTGCAGCTCCATGGGGATGTTGCCTACCTGCAGAGTGTGTTTTGGCTTTGCTGGCTGAAGTTGCTTGGTGATGTTGCCAGAGTGAAGTTGATGAAGCCGCTCAGCGTGCTGTCTCTGGTGTAGCGGTAGTACAGACGAGGCAGGAAGGACGAGGTGAAAGCGATGAGGAAAGCCTGAAAGCAAAGATTTGTTAAAGTCGAGATTCGTTTGGCAGCTGGTTACAACTCAAACCGCAGACACAGAGTCTTACGTTGCTGAGGACGGCGATGTGCGTGATGAACTGCATGATGGGAAACCAGATGCCGATGTCCTGAGCTCGCTCCACCACTGGGCGGCGGTATTCCATCACAAACTTCTGAGCGTCCAGACGAATCTCAATCCAGTTGTTAATGAGCGCGAAGAGAGGAGCGAGAGGACACGCCGCCACGAAGATGGTGATGAAGCCGAACTGGATGACTGAGGACGATGAGGAGGATGAAGAGCAGAGAGTCACGGCTGCTTCAGATCTCAGCTCTTCAACAATCACAGCAAAATGTACCCTGTCGGTTCACCTTCCTGTCCAGGTGACCTGGGACTTACCCATCTCTAAGTATTCACTGAAGAGTCCTTCACAGACCAGCAGCTGGTAGTCTGCCTCCCAGGGAGGAACCACCTCCTCCTCCACCTTCCTCCCCTTATGTGCCTCCTCTCCGGCCTCCTCCTTCACCTCCTTACGCTGAGGACTTATCTTCCTCTTCTGCCACCACGCCCTGAACTTCCTGCCAAATAATGAGCCGTCAGTTATGGCCATGTTCACAAAAGTAATCACACACAGTTAGTTATCGTCTGAATCAACACAAGTTATTATCTCGTGTCTGTTTGTTCTTACGGGACGAGGAACTCCTGGATGTTGTTGATCAGCTGTTTTCCCACCATGATGACCAGCAGCTCCTGAGCCAGTTCAATGAGACATCCGCCTGCTCCACACTGCAGCACACAGACACAAACACAGATGTTTGCTGCCCTTTTGATCAATTAACTTTCACTCGTCATGTTTAACTCATCACATTAAAGGTCAGACTGTCAGATATGAGAAGTGAGTATGATTTAATCTTTTCTCCTTTTCTTAGATTTACTTATAACCTGATGTGTCCAGGTGCTACTCAGAGTGTGACACTGTTATTTTTCTTTTTCATCATCATCATCATCATCACAATCTTCATCTATCCATTCATGCGACAGACTCACGTCTTCATTACGAACTCCAAACAGAGTTTTGTAGTTTCCAGGGTAACCAATGAACCTGAGGAGACACAAACAAACAGCTGGTTGAACATATTTCAGGATCATGTTGTTGCAGGTCTCTGTATCAGTCTACAAATATTCTGATATTTCTGCCTGCAGGAGGTGCTGTTCTCCTTTAATCTAACCTCACACCAGCTGACAAAAATTAGATCAGCTGCATTTTGACAGTAAAAACAGAAAAAATAGAAAAGTTTGGATAAATGGCATAAAGTTAAAAGATAGAAATACAAGTCGAACAGGAAATGTGGGGCGAGGGAACAGACTGGCTGGAGCTGTGAGCCCTGCTCTGATTGGTTGGAGCAGCTCTCACCTGCCTTTGAAGAAAGCGATGTAAACTGGAGACGAGTAGAAGTTAACGAACTGGAAGACGAAGACTTTGAGGATGAACATGTCCTCATATTTACTCTGAGTCCGATGCATCTCTGACAGAAACACAGAGAGAAGCAGCCACAGAGTATTTACACGGCACAGTAACATCACTGTGCACATCTGAAAAGTAAATATAAGTTATTAAACCTTTAAACTTCCTGTGCACATCCAAAAAAACACACTCTCCAGTTCAAACTGCATGTACAGTTTTCAACTCTGATCCCCTAAAAACGTCCTTTAAGCTTTTCTTTGTTAACCTTTTAAAAATCATTAAACCTGAACATGTAAAAGTACTAAAAATGTTTTAAAGCAATTATAAAAGAACATTAAAAGTAAAATCTCCAGTAACTCTTTAAAACATATATAACATGTCACAGTGGTTGGTGGTAAACTTCCCCAGCACTGACTTAAAACTGTCAACTACCAAACCCACAGGAGAAATATTGCGGAGGTTTAGGTTTATCTAATTATATTTCTTTGTATTCTTATCATATGTAATGATGTTTGTGTTGTGATTATGTATCTGTTCAGGTGTTTTAAGTTTAATTCTTGTGTTTTATGTTTTCTCCTTGTAAAGCACTTTAGTCAATGTTCTTAAATGTGCTCTGAAAATAAACTTAACAAGACTAGTTTTTGAACACCAGCGTCGTAGGTCAACGTGTGAGCTGTAGTCACGTAACGCCACGTAAGAAAACATTTTAGTTTCCGTCTGAGGAGAGAAGCTGCTCTGTAGTCTCACATTATCACATCTGTTCTATTATCAATTAACAGATCATCTTAAACATTAAACAACTATAATGAGCCAATCAAACAACTTAACGACACCAACATGTTGACTGAAACGTCTTCAGTTTTTATTCATCAGAACTAGCATGAAGCTTAAAATCTAACATCATATATAAATATATGTATAATAAATCTATATTTTTTGTTAAAAGCACAAGAGTTAAACTGAGGATGAGGAGGGTGAGGAAGAGGCTGCGACTCACCCCAGCGGGTGAGGATGTGCGCCAGCGAGGTGTAAACCTTCGACAACATGAGGATGACCAACAGGTTCAACACCGATCCTGACAAACTGGCTATTCTTCCAGCCTGCACACGCACACACACACACACACACACACACACACACACACACACACACACACACACACACACACACACACACTTTAACATCAGGTGTATATAGAAACAGAGGTGTAACAGCAGTAACAGTAAAGCAGTGGAGTCCCTCAGGGAAGCGTCCTTGAACCAACGATTTTTCCATTTAAACCTTATAAAGAAGCACACGTTCTGTTCACTGCAACAAAGATCAACAGAAATAAAATTAATAAACACTGAATTCAAGGAGAAAATTAACAAATACTTGTAAAATTATCTGTCCATGCAGCAAGATCATTTTGGCTTTGATGATTCTGAAAACAAGCGTCTCAAAATATGAAGAATAACTTGGAGGAAGTCGTTTAGCAAGATGATGAAGTGACGTTAACTTCTATCAAATAAAATAATCTTCCTTAGATACATGATCTATTTATATTCAGATCCAGACCAGCTGGATGTTGAATCCCATTATGAGACTGGATCTTCAGTCTGAGCAGCGTTGTACTCACAGAGCCGCTGACGAAGCTGTTAGCAGACTTGTTGATGATGAGTCTGAGGATGGTGCGATACAGAATGATGGCGATGAGGAACATCAGCACCACAGCGATCTGCACACAGGACGTTCAACTCACTGACACTTCTTTAACTCTCCCACATCATCGCCCGCTGCAGACGTCCATGAAACTCACCATGATGACGATGACCATGCAGCCGGTCAGAGATCTGCTGAAGCGTTTATTTTCAGGAAAGTACGGCTCCTCTGCTCCAGTCACCGGGTTCCTCATGGTCATCGGCGCCATGGCTGTGAACTCTGGACGAGGTCGTTCCTGCGGAGGACAGAGTGACATTCATTAGCGTCATGGCGTGAAAGTTACTTATGCTCACGTCCACAGTGTTCGCTTCATCCCCACACCTCGATGTCCTGGAATTCAGAGCAGTCCCAGCGGTGAGTCAGAGCCGAACAGCTTCTCTTCCAGTACTCCAGGAAGGTGACGGCCCACAGAGACATGAAGACGCTCAGAAACACTGTTCCTCCGTTATCGAACAGGAGGCCGGCCTACACACAGAGTCAGCAGACTAAAACTACAAGTAACGGTTCTGAAAGGTTCTGATCCAACGTCTTCACTCAAGTAAAAGTAACAAAGGACAGACTCTAATATACAGATACCTTGTAGGTGACACAGATGCTGGAGTAGTTCCAGTAGGAGCAGATGTTACAGAGAGGACACATGATGAACTTGTTTCCACTGTTACACACCTCCATCCTGCACACACACACACACACACACACACACACACATACACACACACACACACACACACACACACACACACACACACACACACACACACACACTCATCAGGTGACAACACTGACAGAAATGTGGAGTGAACTAGTCGTGGAGTCCTGTTGACCTTTAACAACAAGCTATTTGACGTTACAGTGAGAGTTTGAACTCACGCTGGAACGTCAGTGGCCACGAGCCAGAACCCAACCAGGAAGATGACGGTCCCGAGGAGCGACGCCGGCAGCAGCCAGCCGGTGTAGAACCCTGCAGTCAGACACAGTTACTGTCAGATCAAACTCGGAGGGTCGGCGGTGGTTAGTTGTAGTGTGGTTGCTAAAGTTACCGAGCCAGGCAAAGTAAAGGGCTATCTTCTCTCCGAAGTACTCCCTGATGTGATCCAGAGGCTGGTAGCGTCTGTAGCAGGACCACTGGGCCCAGTACGCATACAGGATCTGTCTCAGACCTAAAGACTCGGGCGGCGCCGGCGCTGGTGGCAGCTCGAAACCTCCCTGAGAACACAGGATATCAGTCGCGTATGTGGGTGATTGATTGCCTCGATACTGCAGATGATTAAGTAATTAAATCACTGACCAACCATCTGGATGATCGATTAATAAGTTTGAGGAAAATTTGAAGAAATAAAGGCGACAGTCAAGCTCAGTAAACTGAATTAAGGATGAAACACTGATCAACATTTCTCATTATTCTATCACAATTTATAGATCAAACAGCTGATCGATTAATAGAGAAGATAGTGATCAATAATGGTTCAACAACATTAAAAGTGGGTCTGTAGTTGAAGGTTGCTACTGTTACTCTCTCACCTTACGATCTGTTCACTTATCACCCTGATAGAATACTATCTAATGTTATAGAGAGCAACGTTAATGACCTGCATTAATCTTAATAATGATGCATCCAGGATGAGGGTTTGGTGTTTGTTTAGTGTTTGTTTGGTGTTTGTTTGGTGTTTAGTGTTTGTTTGGTGTTTGTTTAGTGTTTGTTTGATGTTTGTTTGGTGTTTAGTGTTTGTTTGGTGTTTGTTTAGTGTTTGTTTGGTGTTTGTTTAGTGTTTGTTTGGTGTTTGTTTGGTGTTTGTTTAGTGTTTGTTTGGTGTTTGTTGGGTGTTTGGTCTTTGTTTAGTGTTTGTTTGGTGTTTAGTGTTTGTTTGGTGTTTGTTTGGTGTTTGGTGTTTGGTGTTTGGTGTTTGGGGTTGGGAGCTCACCTCGTGCAGTGGGTAGGCAGCAGTGAACACCTGTTCCGTCAGCAGGCGGTCGATTCCCACCTCTCCCCTTTTGGCTGAACCATACTGAGTCCTGGCCAGGATCTCATACACCTGCAGGCAGAGGACACAGTGCAGGATCAGGTTCTGGACCATAACGAACCACCCTGTGATGTCACGGCCACGAGCTTCTGTGACCCCTAAGTCTTTCACAGAAGGTTTCTGTCCTTGAGCTAAGAGCTAAGCTAACAGTTCCTGATGTTCTCACTTCTAACGCTGCGTTGGCGTTCACATGAATCCTGCATCTGTTCTCGCCATCGACACCTTGTGGTCAGTAACACACGTAGTCTACAGACGTTAGAGGAGGACGACTGAAAGTTTTGTGGACTGATCCTTTAAATGCGTTTATTATTGAGTCAATAAACAAATTGTCAGATGTCATTTTCATTTTGACGAGTCATCCTTTTGCTGAACTGTCCTTTATATCATCTGACTCCCTGTGTGTGTGTGTGTGTGTGTGTGTGTGTGTGTCCCTGTGTGTGTGTGTTTTTATAGACTGTGTTTGATGAGGAGGCGTCGCCGCTCTCAGCATCCGTCTGTTGACTGAAACATCCTGGAATCTGAAAGGTCAGCGGGTCTACGTCTCTGGGCCAATCAGAGGAGACCTTGAGGATCACGCCTCCATTCAGACTCTATAAACTCCCTTCAGTCAAAACCAGAGTGTCACGTCCATCAGCTCACTTCACTGACAACATGTCCATCGAGTCCTTGGATCAGAACAGACGATCAACATCTGCTCATGATGATTTATCATTCATCAGGATTATTTGTAATTAATAATAAATGATAGAATATTTGTTTTGGTTGCAACAAAAACAGCTGGAAGTATCTCCGAGTGTCCTGGTCACAGTTGACTTCCTGTAAAATAAAGATGGCCGCCATCAGAACAGCTGCAAACGTCTCCTCTGACTCAGACAGTCGCGGGTCATTACAGCCTCGTTAGCTGTAACTCCACCTCCTTCATGTGACAAACAGCTGATAATAACATAACGTAATGTGACATGTTTGGTACAAATGTGGACATTGGACGTATCTGTGGTCTGCAGAAACGTGGGAACAGAACCGGCTCTCCTCACGTTTGAATAATAATATCCGCTCCTGTGTCCCGGATCAGAAGGCAGCAGCCATGTTTGTGTTCACTGGACAGAACAGCGTCACAAACTCACTGACCGTCAGAGAAGCTCGTTTTCAGGCTTTGTTAATGAAGACTTGTGAACTCACCACCTGGTGTCTCTGAGTCGTCTTGAAGAAAGTGTCTCTGTCGTCGCTGCCCAGAAACCTGCAGACAGAAACCGGGTCGAATGTCACGTCACAGAACCTCCACTGAGCGTCACATCACTCTCATCTCTGAACACACACACGTTCAGTCAACACATCTCTGCAGGTAGAAGACATTCGGAAGCCATTTTGAACCAGGAGCTCCACGTCCCCGTCACCAGGTGCACAAGGTAATGATCGGATTCAAAATGGCGGCAGGACGAGTGTGTACCTCTGCAGCTTGTTGCTCCTGAACTGACAGGTGTAGTAGTCAGGTGGAGGGTTGGGGACGTCCTGAGACAGAGGGCTGCGGAGGGACAGCTGGGACAGGACGCGCTCAGACCAGTTAATGATCGGAGCGTTGACCACCTGCAGGAGGACAGGTGAGGACAGGTGAGGAGAGGTGAGGACAGGTGAGGACAGATAAAGGACAGATGAGGACAGGTGAGGACAGGTGAGGACAGATAAAGGACAGATGAGGACAGGTGAGGACAGGTGAGGACAGATAAAGGACAGGTGAGGACAGATAAAGGACAGATGAGGACAGGTGAGGACAGGTGAGGACAGGTGAGGACAGATAAAGGACAGATGAGGACAGGTGAAGACAGGTGAGGACAGATAAAGGACAGGTGAGGACAGATAAAGGACAGATGAGGACAGGTGAAGACAGGTGAGGACAGTTTTTCTGAACACTTGTTCTGGACCTGGCGGCCGCGACATGATGGAAACACGCTGGACTCGACTGAATGAAGGACGGTTACTCAGGAAAAGAACCTGAAACGTCTCTGAAGCACTTTGTAATATCACAAGATATGAACCAGTCATTTGATCTTGTGGACTCGGTTCCTGACCCGTGAGCAGGTACTGGACTGGTTCCTGTGAGGAGCTGAGCGGGTGTTTTACCTGCAGAGGGACTCTGAGGCTGATCTCCTCGGCGTAGTAGCAGAGGACGCTCCACGGAGCGCTGAGCAGCACGAAGCAGATCCTCGTCTTCGACTGACGGACCTCCTTCTGCAGACACACAGACGAACCGGGTCAGACTGCTCTCAGCACTACGGAGGCCCACGAGGTTCAGTTCTGGGTCCTGTTTTCTTTATAGTGGTAACAAAGTTTAAAATGTCTCCTGCGTCTCAGTGATGGAATGAATCTGCTCCACATGTTGTCGATAAACAGTGTTGAGACATGTTAGTTTAGCAAAGTAATCTGTTTTCCGTTTTATAATAAGAATCTCAGAATCAGAACCGAGGTTCTGCATGAGTTACTCTTCTCAGCAGGTAATGATATAACATAACTAGTTACTTTTTAATAGCAGTAATCTTGTAATGTAACAAAGTAACTGAGCTCCGGCCCGAAGAACAAACAGCTGATCTGAATACCTGAAAGCAGAACTCGTCTGTTTGTCGTTGTCTCTGTTTGACTTCAGCTGTTCTCTCCAGGTGTGTTTGTTTTACTCACCTGCTCCAGCAGCAGACCGGAGAGCTTCAGTTTCTTCAGAAACTTCTCCCTCCACTTCCTGTGGGCGGGGTTAACACCTGTGTTCTCCTCCTCTCTGGAGCTCAGAGGCTCCTCCCACACCAACACAAAATCTGTCCAATAGGAGCACAGAAATCAAACCAGCATTGATATGATGTCATCACTGCTTGGGCTAACTGATCTGCTATTGGCCGGTCCTTGGTGATGTCACAGGATGTTGTTTTTCTATTGACGCTGTCTGTGGATCACAGATCATCTGCTGATCATCATCTCTGCTGATAACAGCGACAGGCGACATGTTGACATCAGCTGTGATGACGGCTGCAGCTAACGACGACTTGATTGATGATCACGATCACAATTATCACATCTGATTGATTATAATTGTCATACAACAGTGAAAAAGGCCAAATGACGTCTTCGGGTGTTTTGTAGTTGTGCTGTCCGGACAGACCGGGTCGTTACAGAACCCCCGACCCGACTCGATCCTCTGGTCCTCTCAGCTAATATTGACTCCAACAGTGTTTGTTTGACTCACCGACTCGAGTCGACCCGTCACTGAACACGTTCCTGTCCCGAGGCCCAGCAGCTGCATCCTGAGAAACCAGCAAACCAAAACCGTGTTCAGAGTCCAGAGAGAGTTTCATCACCTGAACGTCAGCTGTCTTTATGTTTTAACTTCAATCACATAACAAATGTTCCAGTCACATTGTATTGTTATTGTTTTAAACCTGTACTAACGGTGAACGTTTCATCACCGTTTAAAGGAACAGTTCAAAATTAACGTCCAACATCATCCAAGTCTTCAAAAGCCCCAAGATCTCAAACTGATCTGATCGTGATCCTCGCTAAACGAGGAGATATAGACTCAAAACAGACGCTCCTTAAACAAGCAGAACCTGCCTTAGAAACATCCTGTTTTTAAGTTTCCCTCAGTACCACAGTGATCCAGTCACAGCTGTCTGAACATCCACAGGTTCACTGCTAACAGGAAACACTAACAGCTGATTCTGCTCAGTTTTAATGGAGTTTTTAAGTTTTTCTCTTGCTCTTTTGCTGCTGAACGCTCTAAGATGTTCACCAGCTCGTCTCTTGAGCTCGTGTGCATCGGCTGTGACTGAAGACGTCGTTATGAGAATGAACCTGAACAGAAGTCGTATCTCGACAGATGAACAATGAACTGAAACTGACTTCAAAGCTGCAGATTCAGCTGCTAATTCATCAGAGAAACATTTTGAACATCAAGTGTAACAATGACTGTATTATACTGAAGCTGTTAAAGGTGCAGAAGGACAAACAAGAGGCTCCAGTGGCGGCCGAGTCCTCGTCCTGTGTGCTTAATGACTGTAAAACATGTGTAATAAATTATGTAAGTTATTTATTTCCCTTCATAATCAGTGTGTGTTTGTGTGTGTGTGTGTGTGTGTGTGTGTGTGTTTAGTGTGTATATGTGTGTGTTAATCAGTTCAGATTGGACTCTTCCTGCTGTTTCAAGTCTCCGTCCTCGTTAATGAGACTGAAGACAAACACGCTGATGAAGAGGAAGAACAGAAGCAACATGGACTTTTCTCCATTGTTCCCTCAGGTTTCATCACTCAGTCTGTGTTTGTCTCAGTGGAGCCGCTCAGTCGCCTTCATCGCACACTTCCTGCTTCCTGCTGCTGCCGCACGACAACAAACACACACTCAAGTTTCACTATAATCTCAGGAGCTGCTGGTCTTTGTATCACAAGTGGAGTTTAATGTCACAAATCCACCTTCTGTCGTTCAGAGGGTTGTTCTCTTTAGTGCTAGGCTAGCAGTTTCCATCTGTTTACAGTCTTTACGCTAAGCTAAACTAGCAAGTTACAGATCGAGGGCCTTCGAACCTGGAAATGTGTTGGTTTATTTTTTTTATACTCAGCGATTTTAAAAAGAATTGAGTATTTTTCAAATCAAAATATTCAAAAATCGCTAAACATCAGAATTTTGTTTAAAACATGGAGAAAATATCATTGTTGACATCATGACGTCTATTTGTAGAGAGATTTGCATGCTAACCAGTTAGCGCCGGTCTGTCCTGGTCGGTGCAGCGGTGTCAACACCAGCAAACATCCCTGAGCTGCTAACAGCAGCTACAGTTAGTCGACCCGCTGATGCTGCTGGGTTTGAGTTTTACAGGTAGCGAATGTTTTGCATATTGCACCTTTGCATAACTTCTGTGTGTTTTGGTTTATGGTTTTATGGTTTTCAGTCACAGTTTGGTTTCGGTTGAGGTGATTAAACCACCCAGTTTTCTTGAGGACCCTGCTGGAAAAACCAGCACAGACCAGCACCAAGACACAACATATGCTGGTCTTGCTGTGGACCAGTCACTAGCAAGACAGCAAATGTTGTGTTTTGGTGGTGGTTTTGGTGCTGGTCTGTGCTGGTTTCTCCAGCAGGAGAAAAAGATTGTGGTTTGGATTCAGTGAAAACGTCAGCGTTTGGTTTTGTTTTCACACAGGAGCAGCTGATCGAAACTTTAAATCCTCTGTGAGCAGGAGGAACGGTCTCGTGTCTCAGCTCGTATACAGCTTCAGTTTCTCTGAACACATCGCAAAATTTAGTGATTTTCAAAGGGAATCCGGTATATTCAATTCTTCTAATACATTTGGTGTAAATGGTGAAATCTATGGAACAGACAGGCTCTCACACCGATGTCACAACAAACTGACACGTTTTACAAGCAAAGTAACATCTGAGGTTTTAGATTTAATGCTGAATTTACAAGAAGGCTCCAGTGATTTAAACTTTGTTGTAGCTGTTTCACACTGTTTGTCAAGTTTCTCTTCATGATGCAGAAACTTTTAAAATCACTACATTTGTAAGGGAGTCTGGTGATGCTGTTACTAGTGACCTCACACACACAGAACACTTCTTTAAATAATTATGTAAAGTTGATCACAACAGCAGTTGTGACCATTTAAAGATGCTACGATGACACGACACACACCTCAGAGAGAGAGATGACTGATAATCTGTCTGACAATCAATCAGTGTTATTGATTGGGTCACATGGGGA
>JARJLU010005995.1:37284-46260 GCA_030272975.1 Sparidentex hasta
GGGTAATGGAGTTGAGGTAAGGTCTTTAAACTACTGATTGTTTTTAAAACTGATGAAAGTTAAATCTGTGATGTGTCTCTTCATGATATATTCTTTATATCTTTAATATACTCGCTGTGTTTCTACATTTATTTGTGTTCCGTCTCCGTCTGAGCGAGTCGTGAGATGTTCAGGGTCTCTGTTCATCAGCACGAGATGAAACAAAAGATATTTCAGTTTTAGTCACAGACTGAAGAATTTAACTATATACTGTATATAATTTGCTGTGACTGAACCGTCTGTCCCCCGTGCCTGTTTAGTCTCGCAACGCCCCATGTTCAGTTTAGTCTTTGAACGCCCCATGTCCATTTGAGTCCTTAACCACCCCATGATCAATTCAGTGTTTGAACGCACCCCACTGATTTCAGTTCCCCACGATCATTTTATCTCCTGAACACTGTAGTCCTTGAACGCCCCATGTTAATTTTGGTTCTTGAACACCCCATGTTTGTTTGGGTCTCTGACTGTCCCAAATCCATTTCAGTCCCTGAATGCCCCACATTTATTTTAGTATCTGAACGCCACACATTCATTGTATTTCATGAACATTCTATGCTCATATTGGTTCCTGAACGCCTCATGCTTTTCTTTAGACTAACAGAAGCCCCGCGCTCTTTTTAGTTGACTAACATCCCACGCTCCATACAGTCCCTGAACGCACCGAAGCAGTCAGACATGGGGGACAGCAGGTGTGTCCTGCTGCAGACACCTGAGAGTCTCATCACACAGCTGATAGTTGTACAGATAGTTTTCTACTTTTATTAAGGCGGTAATTTCAGAATATAAGGCATTATTCCAAAGTCTGTTTTATAATAAAATCTCATCTTTAAGGCGCTTGTTTATTTTCTCACTGATGTCGATCCACTTGCATTAATCAACACTGAACTCTGCAGGTGTTCACGGCTGTGATGGCTGTTTGTGGTCACAGACGGCGGCGAAATGTCGGGTGGTTTAAAGTGACGGAACGTCGACAGGATGCATCTCTTCACTTCCACCTTAAATCTGCAGTTAATTAGGACTGAATCAAAGTGTTTGACTGACCTGACGAGTTGTTTTCTTACATGTGACCAGAAATCATTTTCTTCATTTCACTTAAAATGTTTTTTATGAATCGGGGAAGTGAAACGTTCAGGGATGGTTTGATGCCACGTCATCAGTGAAAAACACCTGAATTTACATGTAAACCTAAAAATCCTTTAATGGTAAAATTCATGTATTTTTTTACTCTTAAACTCCGTTAACCAACCCATCGATCCTGATGCCTTCAGGGATTTTCATCACATTTTTAAGATGTAATTAGATTAAAAAGATTAAAACTGAAGGATCTCTTGTTATCAAACAACTTGATTTGTCAGCCGTTAATTACGATTAACGAATGTCTCGGAACTTTTCTACATTTATAAGGCAAAATTAAACCATGCAGCTAATCAATAAATCATGTAAATCATAATTTCATGTGTCATCGTAACCGTTTGACTGACTGACTGATTAATTAACCCATAAATCTGTGTTTAACTCCTTAAATTAACTGTGTCAGGTGACGGCCATGACTGATGATGTAATAGCTGAACTTCATATGAGGTCATCACAGTGATGTCATCAGAGAGAGTTACAGAGGTCTTTCATACACACACACACGCACGCACGCACGCACGCACACACACACACACACACACACACACACACACCAAAGCCCATTAAGAATAATAGTTATAATCATCAATAATAATCAATAACGGTGATAAAGCAGAAATCAGCAACATCGTCCCATGTGGCTTCATCATCATCATCATCTTCATCAGTCCCTCGTGTCTCTGTGTGAAGTCCACTGAGTCCGTTTAGATCCCAGACAGGAAGTCAGTCTGATCGTCTCTAATTAACACATTAATATTCAGTCCTAACGAACACGCGTTCACCTCCTGATGATCAACAGACCCAAGTCCTCTAATTAAGACACTAACCTGCTGGTTAATTAAGAAACTCACCTGTCAATTAACAATCTGACTCATTAACAAACTAAATATTTTTTGCAGAGTAACAGACAAGTTTCCTAACTAACAACCCGACCTGTTAATTAACGGACTGAGCTAATTAACCCCGCCCCCTCCGACCCCGTCCTCTTCGTCTACCAGACCTCGCAGCGCTTCCCCGTGTTCATGGACGTTCCTTCAGGACAGTTGAAGTGGCGGCTGAAGTCCGGGGAGTTGGCGAGCGTGCCGATGACTCTGTATCGTGGCGGGCTGTGGGGGTCGGTCACCAGGCCCTCGTGAGCGCTCTCTGGTGTTCGGACTGAACACCACACCTGGAAAACACAAACAGGAAGTCACACAGGTGCTGTTTGACACGGTGGTCACGAAAACGACTTCCTCACTGGGAGGCGAAGTGCTCAAACAGCCCCATGTTCACTTTAGCTCCTGGATGACCCACATTCATTGAAGTCTCTGAATGCAACACAGAGTAGAAACAGAACCGGTCCCAGGACAGAACACAGGGCGACACCTCACTGGAGCTGTTCTGTCTCACCTGAGCGAACCCCACGAAGAACAGCTGATCGTTGGTCAGGTTGACGGCAGGAAGTCTCTTCTCGTCTCCGTTCTTCTGGACCCAGGACCGGTAGGCCTGAAGAGAACGACATCAGTTAAGTGGTGAATCACTACAGAACCGTATGTCGGGTCCACTGTGATGTCAGTACTGACGTGGTACGCAGCCTTCAGTCCTCCGTTGTCAGCAATGTTTTCTCCGAGCGTCTGTTTTCCGTTGACGTGTTCTCCGTTGACCAGGTACTGGCTGTACTGATCCATCATACACTCAGTTCTCTTACGGAACGCCTCCACCGAAGAGTTCTGCCACCACGGACGCAGGTTCCCCTCTTTATCGTACTCGCGACCTGGAAGAGGAGAGGAGGAGTTAACTGAACGGATCGGCTGAGTCGCGTTCACTGACTGATACTAGATTAACTGCTGAGCTCCCATCAGTCCCATCATCAGCTGGTCCAACAGAACCCAACACAGACAGACAGACAGTCAGACAGATCAGACAGACAGACAAATCCAGGACGGATGAACTGTGTTTGTTCACACATTCTCACATTTACATCACTGATCAGAGTGCAGTGAACACATCGTCACACAGGACGTAACCAGCAGCAGAGATCCAGACTCACCCTGATCGTCGAAGGCGTGCGTGAGCTCGTGACCCATCACGACTCCGATCCCTCCGAAGTTCAGCGCCCTGAAAACACAAACACAACAAATGTTAAAGTTCCTCCAAACACCTGCAGAGTCGGCGCCCCCGAGAGGCTGCAGAGCTCATGACAGCAACATTATGATGATCTGTGTGTCCGTCTGCATCAGTGATCAGTTCTGTAAATGATTCATATCTGACAGGTGACATGAGTCCCTGACGTGCAGGTGGACACACAGACAGGTAGATATGGAGGTAAACAGACTTGGGGTGGTCGTGGGCGTAGAAAGGAGCTTGTAGGATCCCGGCAGGGAAGACGATGCCGTTCTTAGTGGGCATGTAGTAGGCATTAACTGTAGGAGGAGTCATACTCCACCTGCAGGAGGAGAGGAGGGAGGAGAGGAAACAAGGAGAGCAGAGGAGTTATTCTGTGGTCCAGCAGCTCAGAGGTCGCATTCACAAGTGTCCTCGAAAAGTTTCCTCATTTCAAAGCTGCTGAGACGTTTTAACTGCAGCTTCTCACACTCGCTCACAAACTTCTTCAACTATTCAACTGCAGCACATTCTTCTTCAGCACTGAGGTCTGAGGTCAGTGTGATCACATCTCACTTCCTGCTGTGTGTACAAACAAACACCACTGAGACAAACACACACCATGTTTCTACTCACAGACAGAAAGAATTAACAAGAAGGTCCAAATAATGCAGAATGAGTCAGAGACAGAGTTTCACACAGTTTATAAAGTGTCTCCAACTCAACAACTCACTAAACTGACACATTTGTTAAGGGAGTCTGGTGAATTTGTGGTAAACAATTGCCTTCATGTATCACATTTAATGTTGAATTTACAAGAAGGCTCCAATGATTCAGAATTTGTTGTAGCTGTTTCACAAAGTTTGTTAAGTTTGTCCCCATGAAACAACTCTTAAATCACTACATTTGTTAATGGAGTCTGGTGATGTTGTGGTGACTGATTCATCCACAAACTGCTGGTTAACAGTCTGAACATGTTGATGATAAACGGCTCAAACTCTTGTGAACACGACCCCTGACTGGTTGTGTGTGTGTGTGTGTCAGTGTTGGTGTGTATTTCTGGTCTGTGTCATCATTACTGGTCTTTGTTGGGAGTCTTCCTCAGCTGGTCGGCCATCACTCGGGAGGAGAAGTTATAGAAGTTCAACATGTTCTGGAAGAAGCTGTCGTCAGACACCTCGTACTGAGACACAGACGAGAACACGTGTTAGTGACGGTGTGGACAGCAGAGCTTCACCTGTCTGCAGGTGACTCACTGATGACTGACAGCTGTCACTCACCCCGTCGTAGACATCGTCCAGCTCTTTGGAGTCCAGGATGAATTCTGGGAAACCGATCATGTCGTAGATCGCATCTGCCTAACGAGGGACAAACAGAACCAATCACCAACTTTACGTGTCTGTCCACCTGTCTGTCCTCCTGTCCGTCCATCTGTCTGTCCTCCTGTCTATCCACCTGTCTGTCCTCCTGTCTATCCACCTGTCTGTCCACCTGTCTGTCCACCTTTCTGTCCTCCTGTCTGTCCTCCTGTCTGTCCACCTGTCTGTCCATCTGTCTGTCCACCTGTCTGTCCACCTGTCTGTGTACCTGTCTGTCCTCCTGTCTGTCCACCTGTCTGTGTACCTGTCTGTCCTCCTGTCTGTCCACCTGTCTGTCCTCCTGTCTGTCCAACTGTCTGTCCACCTGTCTGTCCTCCTGTCTGTCCACCTGTCTGTCCTCCTGTCTATCCACCTGTCTGTCCTCCTGTCTGTCCACCTGTCTGTCCTCCTGTCTGTCCACCTGTCTGTGTACCTGTCTGTCCTCCTGTCTATCCACCTGTCTGTCCACCTGTCTGTGTACCTGTCTGTCCTCCTGTCTATCCACCTGTCTGTCCTCCTGTCTGTCCACCTGTCTGTCCTCCTGTCTATCCACCTGTCTGTCCTCCTGTCTGTCCACCTGTCTGTCCTCCTGTCTGTCCTCCTGTCTGTGTACCTGTCTGTCCTCCTGTCTATCCACCTGTCTGTCCTCCTGTCTGTCCACCTGTCTGTCCTCCTGTCTATCCACCTGTCTGTCCTCCTGTCTGTCCTCCTGTCTGTCCACCTGTCTGTGTACCTTGTCTTTAGCTGCCTGTCTCGTGTGGTCGTCCATCCAGTTGAGTCGGTCCAGAGCTTCTTTAAAAGCGGAGCGGATCTCGTTGATCATCTCCTCGGCCTGAAAGAGACAGAAGAACAGATGATGGACCAGACCAGACCTGACCTGGATCAGATCCGGATCAGATCCAGGACCAGCTGAACCTGCTGCAGATTCTGGTCAGGACTCTTTCAGGTGTAAACAACTCACGATCTCTTTGCTGTGTTTGTCGAAGGTCGCCTTGACGAAGAGCGCTCCCAGAGCGAAGCCCAGAGTGTCGTCAGTGTTCCCGATACACGTCTGCCAGCGCGGGGTGCAGGACTGTAACGGACCAGAACCAGTTACACCCAGGTCAAGGTAGAACCAGTTACAGGCAGAAGCAACAACAACAAGGAGAAAGTTGGAGGTTGGAGCCAAGTGAAGCCATGTGAACCCACTAACAGTACCAGCAGACAAGCTAGAACCTGGAGACCAAGACCAGGAGGACCCAGAGGGAGTTACTGGAACCAGTTTCAGACATCAGAACCAGTTTCTAACGGTTCATGTATCCACTTCTCCAGTAACACCAGCAGAGACAGCAGTGTCCTGGGGTCCGGAACCAGTAACAGTTACTGGATCATTCTGGAACCAGTTAGAGCCAGGTAGAACAGACTAGAACCAGTTAGAAGCTAGAACCAGTTTCCCCAGTACACAAGCACAGGTTAGCTTCCAGGAAGAGCAAGTTTACACATCAAAACCAGTATGGCCCAGTGGAACCACTTCACCTAGCCAGAACCCATTAGAACCAGTAAGAAGAAGACAGAACCAGCAAAGGTTGGACCAGTTCAGTGGGAGGACGATTACCAACCGCAGTAACTGTAGTATCTTTAGGAATACTGATACCTGCTGCAGTAAGAGAAATATCTGGGTCAGTAGAAGAACCAGGAGTTCTGGTATCAGGACCAGCAGAACCATCTGAAGTATTTATATTTTTTGTTTCCTAACAACAGCAGTATTTACTGCAGTAGAACCTGTAGTGCTCGCAGCAGAACTTGTGTAGTATTTGTGCAGTATCAGTACCTTCTTGGTGCCGTAGAGACTCTCCAGCAGTTTGTCCTGAGCGTTCTCGTAGCGCTGATCCAAACTGGCAACGCTCTTCTGAACCAGCGTCCACATCATGTAGTTATTCAGCAGACTGATGAGGCAGACAGACGGGTGGAGACACAGACAGATGGGTGGAGACACAGACAGACAGACGGGTGGAGACACAGACAGACAGATGGGTGGAGACACAGACAGACAGATGGGTGGAGACACAGACAGACAGACGGGTGGAGACACAGACAGACAGACGGGTGGAGACACAGACAGACAGACGGGTGGAGACACAGACAGACAGACGGGTGGAGACACAGACAGACAGACAGATGGGTGGAGACACAGACAGATGGGTGGAGACACAGACAGACAGACAGACGGGTTAGAGATCATGTTGTTAATATGCAGCTGCAGTGAGACAGGCGGTGGAGGTGTCTCACCTGCGGTCCGTCTTGTTGATGAGGTCGGACACCTGCTGCAGGTATTCTCTGGCGTACAGGACGACAGGCTCGGTGTCGTTCAGGTCCAGAGGAGACAGAGCGGACGACAGGTAGTCCAACCAGTCCACAGCCGGCGCCAGCAGCTGAAACACCAATGAAGAAGAGACGTTACAGACACGTGAAGACAGTTCAGACTTCAGGAAGAATCAACACTGAGACGAGAACCCTCTCCGCTCATCTGGCCTGAAGAGGACAGCGTCCGTCTGTCTGTCCGTCTCAGTAATCCTCAGTGTGGGAGCAGCCTGCACCACCCGGGGGGGAGATGCTGAGATGAAAAACTAATCCCTCCTGTCTGCTTCCGCTTCAAAAACTACAGACTGGACCCTCTGCAGGGACGACGGGACGTCTGACACACAACGTTTCATTTCTACAGAAACTTTGACGGCTGAAGACGAGCAGTCGTCTTTCTACAGACGTCTGACTTTGTTTCACTTTCACTCCTTCAGGTCTGAACTGAGCTGTGAACTCTCTCCATGTTTCCACATAAACTATAAATCATCCACTTTCACAGGATTTCACTGACTGACGGATGGCCTTTGATAAAACGACATCAGTGTGACTTCATCAGCACCAAAATGGACAAAGACCCAAAGCAAACGCATCAGAACCACAGATGAATCCGTCTCCGTCCCTCTCAAACTGTGGCTGTCGCCTTCTGGAGAGGCCAGAAATGTCTGAGTTGCAAATGTCGAGTCGAACGTGAAACATCCCAAAACAACCAGACGAAGCAGCTGACGGATGTTTTCTGTGTGAACTGCTCCTTTAATCCAGACGAGTTGATCCTCTGAATCACTGCTGATGTTTCTGGATTTTACAGGACGTGTGTTGAAACGTGAGCGAGCCGACCTGTAGAGGGCGCTCTGCTCCACTGGCTGAAGTCTCCCGCCTCTCCACCTTCTGCCTCCCTGAACAAAGACGACGGTGGCGACAAACAACGTCGACGTCCACAGAGACGAATCGAGGAGGAGAAAAAGGTTGAAACTAACCTGCTCTGACATTCATCTGAACGAGTCTCCATCATGTTCAGCTTTATGTAATCACCTGTTACCTAACCTCCCTCTCTCTCTCTCTCCCTCTGCCACAGAGATGCAGGCACGTAGCAACAGCTCTTGGCAACAGTTGCCATGGCGACCCCAGGAGCATCTGTAACCCTGAAGGACAAGAGAGCTGCAGCAGAGAGAGAGAGAGGAACACAACAGACCAACACACTCTGGATGTATGACAGTGAGGTGGAGGACGACTCAGACCAACACACATCCAGCGTTCATCAGAGAGCTGATTCACAGCATCGCCTCTGCAGCACAGACACACGGTGACGTTACCAAACAGTCTGTGATCGCTTCCTTTACTCATCCTCACAAAGATCACAAATACAAGCCTCGATGGGACGACACGACCAAATCACGTCACGATTCTCCTGAAAAAAATGACCAGCATTAAAACCAACAATCATCAAAACATGTTTAGATTCTTAAAATGGCACCAGAACAATCTGGAACCATCAACATTGTGCTGCAATCTGAGGCTGCAGCAGGAATCAGTCTCTCAGTCCAGAGCTCAGAAGTAATGGAGTACAAATACTTCCCGCCTTCCCGACATCAGCAGATTGATGTGGACCAATCAGACGCAGCGAGACGAGACAAAGACGTAAAAGCCGTAAGAAGCCGTAAACAGACAGAGAGGGAGGCTGGAATGTGGAGAAAAGGCG
Source organism: Sparidentex hasta (assembly GCA_030272975.1). NCBI lineage: Eukaryota > Metazoa > Chordata > Actinopteri > Spariformes > Sparidae > Sparidentex > Sparidentex hasta. The sequence goes on from JARJLU010005995.1 coordinate 45,934, forward strand.
TGTTAGTGTCTCGTATCTGCAGAGAGTTTCTGATTTTCTCTCTTTGTTGCTGCTCGGGACGCTTTACCAACCCAACATGTGTCTATTTGACGTCCTGGGAATGAGACTCAACAATCAACTGTCTTTGTGGTGCGTTCAGGAACAGCTGGGACAAAATCCTACTGATTCTACCTTTAACTTTAATAGTCTTTGAATTCTATTAATATGACGTGAGCTTCAGTTAGCTTTGAGCACAAATGTCCTTCAGAGGGAGACTTTTTACTCTGATACTCTGAGTCCATGTCAGAGCCTGAACTCTGTTACTGTGCTGGAGGAAACAAGCTGGAT
>JARJLU010006036.1:0-15020 GCA_030272975.1 Sparidentex hasta
TACTGTATCCAAGTCTCACTATGCAGGTGCAGCATGCAATGTGCCCTTGTTATGTAGTGAAGACAGCATGGCGGAGGGAGTACGTGACAGTAGCGGCCCTCAAGGCATTTTTCCACCTTCAAAGAGAACCAAATCTGAAGTCTGGGTGCATTTTGGTTATTATAAGAATGCTCAGGGACAGCTGGTTGAGGATGGCAGCCTCATCTGCAGGAGCTGTAAGAAGAAAGTTGTTGCAAGGGGCGGCAACACATCAAATTTACTTACTCTTTGCTCAACCTTCACCTTCAACTCTTCAGCGAATGCAAGGTAAGTTAACCTAAAGCTTAGGCGCATGATGTATGTGTATGTCACGTTTTCTCTGTCTAATGTGCTGTTATCAATAATGTAAACTGACCAGATAGTGTTATAACTGAATGAATCTGATCTGTGATTTGGCACGTTATCTGAGCCGCTTATTAATCGTAGATTTCACTTTTTAAAGTCAACCTAATAATTCCCCAAATATTGTTGCAGAGCTGCAGTGAGGAGGATTTGAGACAAACACGCACTGGGTGGACTGAGTTAGTGAATACAAACTGACTGAGATGACTGACTTTCATCTCAGCTCCGTTCACCAGAGCAGCATCTACCTGTGGCTCAGCAGCCATTTCATCAGTTTGACCGAGTCTAACGGACACAGACAGACAGCTTATATATATATATGTGTGTATATATATATATATATATATATATATATATACATATACATATATATATATATATATATATATATATAATCAGAAATATATTATACTTGTGGATTATTTGTACAATAGACTATCTATAAGGAATAATATAAAATGGTGAATGTAACAAGTGTTTAGATAGAGATAAGAGCCATCTAGACACTTGTCTATTCATTAATTTAACAATTATCCTTTTTGTTTTGATCTAAAAAATTATCCAGCCTGTTTCTCACAGAAGTGATATGCTCTAAATTATGAGTTTTGTGATATGTCGGTTGCAACCTTATTATTAAGTAACAATGACAATGATAATTAATAATAACATTTTCTATTCATTTTTTCCACAGAGAGCTTGCCAATCGAGTGCTACTGCCAGTACATCACAAAAAGCCAATGACCCATTTTGCACAGTTTTGATACATTCTTTTATACTCATTTAATGTTGATTTTGCAGTGTTTTGGATTTGGACTATTTTAATATGTAATAAACCTATTTAAATATAAATTTTGGTGAAATTATTTCAATTTATTAGTATAGCAGTGTTTTTTCAACATTTTGAGCTGCGGTATACCGATAACCGTGATAATTTTGGTCACTATACCATGGTGTGAAATTTTCATACAGAGTAATGCAGCTATATCATCACCTCTGCCACAGAGGTTATATTGCTTTGTCCCTGTCTCTTTGTTTGTTTGTGTGTTTGATTGTTTGTTTGTTGGGTGGCTGTTTGTTTAGTATGTTTGTCAGCAGGATTACACAGAAATTACTGAATGTATTTGTATAAAACTTGAATGGAGGATGGGTCTTGGCCTAAATTAGACTCCATAAACATTTGGATAAAGGGACAAATATAGGAATTATTTCTCACTTTTTCATTAATTTCTCAGGGAATAATGCATGGATCTTGATGAAAAATGGCATATATTTTAGCGGGGCTTGTATCTATAAATGATATAATTTGCTGTGGATCCTAGTTCTCTTAAATTATGGTTAAGAAGTTATGAGTTTTATGAGATTTAGACTGATACAGGGCTATCAAGTGTGATATTTGACTAGGTTTAAATGAATAAATGGGACTGTTGGACCTGAAGGAGGTATGCACTCTGCTGAGTGCCATTCTAGTTATATAATGTTTGGTTTTTTTTGTTCTGAAATGTTATAGGCCCCGCAAAATAACTTATTTTTATATATTCATTTTATTTTCCAGGTTTATATGTCCTTTAGACATGCCTGAAATTTAGTCAACTGATTAGTTTTGTCTTGCTTGATATAATTTAATTATAGATCATCTGCATCACAGTGAAATTCTATGAGTGTTTCCAAATAGTATTTCCCTAAAAAAACCTATATAGAGTGATTGGCCTTGGTCCAAGCACCAAACCTTGTGGAACCAAATTTGGTATGCATCGAAAATGTATTGTTAAACTGTACAAACTGCCCAATGCAATGCAGCTCGTTTAATGCAAATGTTATTAGAGGATGTAGTATTCCTAAGAGGATGTGATAGTCAGTGGTATCAAATCCAGCACTAATGCCTTTGACAGCTATGCCAGCAAGACATCAAACTTTAGCAGAATTTCATCATATCCTCTGCTCACACAGTGTAGGGATGTGCAGTATTAATGTGGCCTCATGATTTGCTTTTCTGTCTAGGCCATGTTTGAGCTTGTTACCTCTGAAGCATCCTACTACAAGAGTTTGGAAATTTTAGAGACTCACTTCCTGCGCAACCCTGTTTTAATCAACACTCTCAGCCAATCCGACATGCATTTTCTGTTCTCCAACATCGAGGAAGTTATGAAAGCCAGTGAAAGGTAGGACAAAGTCTTGATTTACACAAATCAGTTCATTATACACATCTTATTCCATAAACATTAGGACATTGTGGAAAATGTAAAAAATCTAAACAGAATTCAGTCATATGCAAATTAAATTTGTGTTTACCTATCCAGTGATACAGTATATACATCAGTCAGCCACAACAGTAAAACCACTGGCGATGACATGAATAACATTGATCATCTCATCACAATGCACTTTTCTGCTGGGAAACCTTGGGTGCTGGCATTCATGTGAATGTCACTTGTCACACACCACCCATTCAGACACTGTTGTGGACATAGCACACCCCCTCATCACAATGACACTACCCGAGGGCAGGACAGGTTCACACTGAGCACATCATCCATCCATCCATCCATTATCTGTACATTATATGTACGCCGCTTAATCCTCTGTAGGGTCGCGGGGGGGCTGGAGCCTATCCCAGCTGACTTAGGGCGAAGGCAGGGGACACCCTGGACAGGTCGCCAGTCTATCACAGGGCTACACATAGAGACGGACAACCAGGCACACTCTCATTCACACCTACGGACAATTTAGAATTATCAATTGACCTCAGTATGTTTTTGGACTGTGGGAGGAAGCCGGAGTACCCGGTGAAAACCCACGCATGCACAGGGAGAACATGCAAACTCCACACAGAAAGATCCCAGACGACCCAACCGGGACGCGAACCGGGGATCTTCTAGCTGTGCAGCCCCTGAGCACATCAATCAAATCAAATTAATTTTATTTATATAGCCCACATTTATTATTATTTATTAAAACATTTTTAAAAAATGTATTTATTTATTTATTTAGTCCTTCAATTTGAGGAACCTTTTAGCAGGGAAAAAAAAGAAGATACAAGAAACCTCAGGAAGAGCCACAGAGGGGGGATCCCTCTCCCACAACAGACAGACATGCAATTTATGTTGCATGTACAGAAAAGAACAACAAAATCACAGTTTACAAATTGCATCAACAGAATAATTATACTGCATGTAACATCATCCAGCATGACTGGTTTGGCAGAGTGTCAGTGATGGTCTGGGAGGCCTACCCTTGGAGGTTCACACAGACCTCTATGTCAAAGCTAGCGGACCCTGACTGCTGGTAGATAGCGGGATGAAATGCTCAGAGCAACTGTCAGACCTTCTATGGTGCAGTGTGGCTGGGGTAGGGGTGTAACTAGAGTTTTGAGTCCTACATGCTACAGTGCTGTGTTGTAAGGTGTCTGCTGATGTTGCATGACTTTTGGGGTGAGATTTGGAGCATGTTAAGATGCTTAAAACACAGTGTAAATTTCTGACCCCATGCTGTTAGCTGTCGATGCTAACTCTCCATTCACGGAGCCCTGTAATGGTTACACCAAATGAGTTCGCGTCTTCGGTACTGGCAAATCAAGAGTAGCTTGAGCAATGAAGCAGCATGTTTAAATCAATCGAAGTTCTCCTTTAAGTAATGTTCATGTTCATGCAACAATCCTTTAAGAAAATCCAGACATTTTTCTCTGGAAGTTTTCTAAAAGGCTTTTCAGTATATCTTTAAAAATCGAGGTTTCAACCGAACTGTGAGTCAAAAACCGAAGTTGAAACCGAATTGTGGGTTTGGTGAACCATTACACCCCTAGCCCAGGTTTCCACCTGGTGCAGGACAATGCCTGGCCTCATGTGGCCATAGTGTGTTGCCGGTTTCTGGATGATGAAGGTATGGATGCCACTGACTGGCCCTCTCACCTGACCCAAATACAATTGAGTACATACAGGACATTATATATTGGTGCATCTGACACCAAGTACCGTATAGACTGTCCAGGAGTTTACTGATGCCCTCATCCACTTCTGGGAGGAGATCCCACAGGACATCCCCGACTCATCAGGAGCATGCCCAGTAGAGTCAATGCACGCAGGGGCCATACACACTACTCAGTCACATTATGAGTTACCAGATCAGATTCATGCAACTTGGATTAGCCTGTGATTTCAAATCTTTATATTTACGTAGTCATGTTCAAACTGGTAAATGTCTTTTATTTTTTTATGTAAATAAATGCTCATTATCAATTTGATACCTGCAGCACAAAGCAGGGATAACCACAATGTCCCAATGTTTTTGGAATAAGTGTTTATCTCAAGTCCTAAGCAAACTGGCTTTTGCTAATAGCCTCTTCATATTTTCAGGTTCCTTATGGATCTTGAGCACCGAATCGAAAAGTCTATTTTGATTTCTGATGTGTGTGACATTGTCCACCACCATGCTGTGGAACACTTCAGTGTCTTCATCAAATATGTCATTAACCAGGTGTACCAGGAGAAAAACTACAGACGCATTCTGTGAGTACCTATTTATTAATACATCTGTTATAATGTAGACTTCTTCATACACTCAAATAAAGAGTCATTTAAGAATATCGGACATTATTTTTGTCTTTTAAAAATCAGTAAATAATCGACTCTGGGTAGAATGGTTTTGTGGCCTGCTTTACTACGAATGATAATTTACATGCTTAGAAAGAGAGGAACTGAGAAAAAGAATAATAGGCGTCATCTCTAACACAATCCTGTTTTTTTTGCCTGTGGACATTGTCAGCCTGTCTCTTTCAGTACAGAACAGGTTTGTTGATCAAGACATATGACTAATAAGGTGTGGTTAACTATGAATATAATGCATACCTCATGCCTGAGTGAGAATGTGATGTTCCCACGCTTTGCAGAGAGCAGGTACCTCCAGTAGCAGAAAACAAAGGGGACCTCTGAGACCTGTTGGTAGTTTCAAAATGAATTATAAAATGTTTCCTCAAAATTGCATGCCAGTGACTAGTTTATCAACAAACATTCAGAGATGCAGCATGAAGTCCATATTTTTTATTCAGTTGTCTGTTGTGTACATGTAGATTAAATTATGCGAAGTCTTTTCAGACAGTTTGTTTTAGCAGTCTGATCACAGTCATAAAGGTGTTAGGAGTGCCATGCCGAATAACTTGTCAATCACATCAGTCGCTGAACTGCAATGTTAAATGTCAGTTATATTTGGGAGTTTGTTTGTTTGTTTGATGTTTGGTTTGTCCACTTTGCCATTGTTTACTGACATGAGAATGTACACGCAGGAAAGTTTGACCATTGTTTACTCATAAGAATTATGGCACCAAAGTTACTATACTTCAAACTTCAAATTTGATTAAAAACTGTTGAATACAAAATAATGAAATCATGGGTTGGAATATTTTGGATTTACTAATAATATGGCAAATGAGTAAATCCAAATCAATTTCACAGGTAAAACTGATTAATATTTACTACGTATCAAAAAAACAACAAAAAAAAACAAGGATGTCACTAGCTTTTAAGGACAGGTGAGGCTTAGTCCCCAAGAGATGCACAGGATGTGAGCAAACCTAGCGTGCAAGCGCAAAATCACACTAACAGCCAACAAAGACTGAGAAATGATTTTGTATTATTATTTCAGTCTTTTTTTTAATATAGTACAAGAACAAACACAGGTTTGCACACTAACAGTATGTTTACAGCATTAATATATATATGTGTGTGTGTGTGTGTGTGTGTGTCTATATATATATATATATATATATATATATATATATATATATATATATAGTTTTATAGTTATAGTTATATATATAGTCATATTTATAGTCATATATATGGTCATATTTTAAAGGTCAAATTGAAATATGAACAGGTAAAAATGATTTTTGTAAATGTTTATGCTCCAGCTTTCAGCACTGAGAGATTGTGTTTTTTAAAAGTTTTGTGTGAAGCCACTGAAAAGTGTTCTTATGACTTCTTGTTTCTGGGAGGTGATTTTAACTGCACCGAAAATGCTAAACTAGACAGAAATCACTTGGAGCCTCATCAGGCGAGCTTAGGTGAGCTAAAGGATGTGTGGAGAGGTTTAAATAGGATGGACAGGCAGTACAGCTGGAGTCACTGCAAAGACAATCTGATTTCACTGACAAGACTTGATTGCTTTTATTGTTTTAAACATCATTTTAATATTTTTAAAAATTGTCTGAAATGTCCTGTCGGCATTAAGCTCTGCGGCGCTTACTGGCATTTTGACACTAATCTTTTAAATGACAAAGCTTTTAGAGAAGCTTTTATTTTTTTATAGAGTTCACATCAAAAGCATAAGTCTTCCTTCCAAGATGGTGCTGCATGAGTGGCAGCCTGTCACGGCAGCTCGCGCTCACTTTTGAGTTTTTTCCTCTTTTTATATTTCTTTTGCACTTTTTAACTATTCTTTTTTTACTACTCTTTTGAGCTCTCTCTTGGGCAGTTTGGAGACCAGACTCGCGTTCTTCGTTCTGGTCTCAATCCTTTTTTTCAACGTTTTCCGCCGTGTCTGGGGAGCCTGTGCGCAGACCTATTCTTTACAGCAGGGATCAGCTGTTGGCCCTCAGTAGCACCACGGTGCAGCTGCATGAGCTGCCTGATGTCCCCCGCGAGCTGAGGAGGAGGAGATGCAGGTGCCGTTCCAGAGCTGTTCGTCATAGCAGGAGGACACGCTACAGACCAGTCCTCCCATCTGTCATCACGGGGAATGTAAGATCTCTCCTCAATAAGATGGACGAGCTAACGGCGCTGACCCAGCATCAGAGGGACTACCACAAGTTCAGCATCATGGTGCTCACTGAGACGTGGCTAACGGAGCTGACCCCGGACATGGATGCTAACCTGGATGGGTTTCAACTTTGGCAGGCAGACAGGACGGCAGAGAGCGGTAAGAGGAAAGGAGGAGGGCTGGCTGTGTTTGTTAACAGACAGATGCCGTAACTCTTGGCACATCACTGTTAAAGAACACATCTGCAGTAAGGACATCGAACTTTTAGCTGTTAGCATTGCTTGACAGCTTGTGATGTTCTTCACTGAGTCACAAGCTCACTGCAAACACAGCACCCACAGGCCCTCTTCCTCATCCCTGGGGACTTTAATCATGCCTCTCTGTCCTCCACCCTGCCCACATTCACACAGTCAGTGCGTTTACATGCACAGCTTAGTCAGATTACAGCCATAGTTCGACTATGCCACTCAATCAGACAACTGCAATTATCCCAGTATACATGCCAGTGAGAAAATCGGATTATTGGGCCAGAGCATGTCATACCTCGGTACACAAGGTGGCGCTGTACCCATTTCAACTAGTTGTAACAGAGAAACACCTCCGGCTGACCTCTTTACATCACCAGCTGCCTCGCCATTCAAGAAAGATGGCGTGCACATGATAATTACACAAACTAGATGCACAATGGCTTCTTTCTTGCGGTGATTTCAGAGGAAAGACACCGCTGCTGCCATCCATCTACTTCCGGCTCACGACCCCAAGGAAAAATCTCGTGCCTGCGCAGAACGCAAAATCCGATCCGATCCGCTGGAACATATACAGTAATGCAACTATCAATCGAACAATCTGGTTTTCGATTATGAGAAATCCGTTCTGGTCCAATTTTAGTCAAAATAAGGTGTATTCATGCATCTTAAAGATCCAGTCATAGTTGGACTCAGTCACCCCAGTAATTTTGTTTTTTTAAGGGTCATGTAAACGCACTGAGTATGTCACCTGCCACACCAGAGACAATAAAACACTGGACTTGTTTTATGCCAACAGCAAGGAGGCATACAACTCATCCCCCCTCCCTCCCCTGGGAAGATCTGACCACAACCTGGTGCATCTCCTGCATGTGTACAAGCCCCTCATAAACAGGCAACCAGTGGAAACATGCACGGTTAAAGCATGGACTCAGGAGTCTGAGGAGGCTCTGAGAGACTGCTTTGACTCAACTGTGTGGGAAGAACTGTATGTTTCTCTTGGGATGGACATTGACAGCTTAACAGACTGCATAATGGACTACATTAACTTCTGTCTTGATAACACTGTACCCACCAGGACTGTACGGTGTTTTTCTAACAGCAAACCCTGGATTAATCCTGACATTAAGGCTCTTCTTAAGGAGAAAAAGAGGGCCTTTAGGTCAGGAAACAAAGAGGAGCTGAAGACTGTGCAGAAGGAGCTGCAGAGGAAGATCAGAGAGGGGAAGAACAGCTACAGGAAGAAGATGGAGAACCAGCTGCAGCAGAGGAACATCAATGGAGTCTGGAAAAGCCTAAAAATATTCTCAGGGCAGAGGACTCCAGACTCCCAGGCTGCAGGGGATCAGACATGGGTGAACCTGTTTTTCCATGGGTTTGATCAGACACCCACCCCGACCCCGACCCAGCCATCTCTGCTGCCCCCCACCACCTCTTCCATCCCCCCTGTCTACTGCTCCATTCTCACCTCCACCTCCCTTTCCACGGCTTTTCATGTCACAGACTCTCTTCACACCTGATGAAGACCCTGGAGCAGCTGGTCCTCGTCCATCTCTGCCCTCTGGTGGGTCCTTTTATGGACCCACTCCAGTTTGCTTATCAACCTGGCATCGGAGTGGACGACTCCATCGTTGTACGCACAAAAAAATCAGATGTATCAAAATGTGCGTACGCATAGATCCAAGCACTTTTCCTTTTTTACATCCCAATCAACGTGGAATTTAGCGCACATGTACAAGTGCTAAACTCCTCCCTGTCCATGCCACCATTTACATATGCAAATTAATTTGAATAGGGCCTGCATCGGGGAGTCCCCTCTCTGCACCATCAGATTTACACCATGAGTAAAGGAAAGAAGCACAACTTCACCAGTCTGAGCTCAAAATTCTATTAAATGAAGTTGATACGCGAAGATCTGTATGATTTGATAGCCTTTTGTCAGGGATAAACACCCAAAAAAAGAAATGTGAGTGGGAGCATGTGTGTGAGGCAGTGAATGCTGTGGGGTTGGAGCAGTGCACACTCACTGAAAAAAACAACAAAAAAAAAGATCCAATGTGAAGGCTGAGGTGAAGCGGAGGATTTCGGGCCCTCTGGAAGGCTCCTGTTGCCAGAAACCCCAGAGTGGTCAGCACCTGTGTGGGCAAGGACAACCCTTTGCTCCTGGCTGTGTTTCGTTCTAGGGCCGGCCACAGCTCTGTGCACAGCTCCAGTAACACTGGCCTCGGCAACCTAAAACGACTCATGAGCCAGTTGTCGTGATTTGCCAACAGATCTTCACATTCTCTAAACACCCTCTCACGTCTGATATTACCATTTGTGATGTCTTCTAACAAGGCCAGGGCTGCCATTGTTAATGGTATTTTTTCATCACTTTGTGCATGCTTTTATATCCATCCATATGATGGTCCGTTCATGTGTGTGAGCACATTACTCTGAGCACTAATTGTTTTCACATAATTAAAAGTTTCCCAGCATCACCTCTAAGTATCACCAAAGGAACAATAGCTGTAGAAATGTGCGTACGCCAGCCATGTAGCTGGCGTGGGGCACTGCACATTTCCACGGTCATTTCACTTTTGATATATCTGAACGTTGGTGTGGAAAATGACGTACGCCACATTTTTGTGCGTACGCAACATTGATACATGAGGCCCCAGGTCCTTTGGGGTGCAGGGGGCACTCCTGACCTCTTTCTATGACTCTGTGGTGGCATCAACCATTTTCTATGGAGTAGTCTGCTCGAACAGCAGCATCTCTGCAGCAGACAGGAGGAGACTTGATAAACTTATAAGCTTTTGTAAGCAATGGGCCAGCATATAATCATTAAATTAATAAAAATGAAAAATAAACCTGTAAAAGAACCTTGAAAGGACCCCCTGATTATAACCTTGATTCTTTTTATTTGTGAAAATTGTATTAATTTCCAACAGAATTAGCACTTTTCTTAGTGAGACATGTTTTTTGCCAAAGTTTCAAGAATCTGTGTTTTTTATCCTCAGCCATGTTCTCCTCCATCACCTCATTCACCACCTTGTTAACATTCACATTATGTTCCCTATCCTTTTTCTTTTCCTGTTTACTTTCTTTAGCACATGTGACCATGCTCTTTTTAGCAGGAACTTTTTCCTCCTGGCTAACAGCCTGCTCCTGATCCGTCTCTTCCTGATCACTTTGTTCTGTAGTCACATCAACCAGCTGCCCATCGGGCGAGTCTGCCCATACTACCCATATGAAAAACCGCCCCTGGTAACCGGGACCCGGCCCCGCAGTGCCTCCAGCAGCCTTCCTGGCCACAGGGAAAGGTCGAGCCAAGTGCCCCTCAGGCCCGCAAGCAAAACACTTTGATGTCTCAGATGTTACAAAAACAATGTAATTGAATCCCTCCACCTTGAAGCTCAGAGACAGGTTAAGATCTTTGACTCCATCTTTGAGCACCATGGTCTCAAGCAAGGTCTGCTGCCGGTAACACACAACATATTTTATCTCCAGTCAGGTTTTACCTCCCATCATCATCATCTTATCATCATCATATCGGGGAGATGACACGTCCATAGCGGGACAGTTCTGCGGCCAGATCCTCATTTTTGATGAATGGTGGAGCATTGGAGATCATGATCCTCCTCGCTGGGTTAGCCAGAGGGAACACCAGCGTGAAGGTATCATTGATCACCACGCCAATTTCCACCACTTTCTTTACCTTTGCCACATCATCCAGGAAGATGACAATGGCGCGGTTCATTCATGACGGTTAGGGTTTAAAACTTTGGAACCCCACAAGCTCTTCAATAGCATAGGCTGCATCTCCAACTGAACAGCTGACTGGTTTGTCAGCATGTCACCTCGTCAGTTTCTGTGTTTGGAAAATGCACTCACCCCACACTTGCTCAGGCATGCGTACCACAACCCTAAACCATAGAAATGTCCATGTTCTAACAGTTCAGGGTTAGGGCGAGAGGAGTTGGAGTGGGGACAAAAGCTCAGTAGTACAGAAGTGAGTAAAATGGAGTAAAAAAATAAAAAGTTCACATGAATTCATCTGTGATTGATGAAATATATTATAATATATAATATGATATAATATTGTCTGACGGTGGAATAGCCTTTAGATTGCTGGCTGTTGCTTCATTAATCATCAAGAAATGAATGGGATTCTCTTTGTGTTTGGGATGTGAAGTTTCCAAGCCTTCAGCATTCACACTAATGATGCAGCGTTTTCTGTTATTATTCTTCCGTACGTTTTTCGGCACCTATCTCCTCCTCACAATTTTGAGCTACAGAAGCCATTCAAGTACCAAAATGTGCAGCTTTTTAGGGACATTTCTGTGTTTACTTTTCCATCTTTCATACTTTTGGAAATATTCAGCTTTTTCTGCAAAATTTTCCGCATTCATCCTTATGGGGAATTTTTCAGATTTCATTCTGCTATAACTTCAGCATACGTTCAGTTATAGAAACTGTTCAGCTATTAAAATGTTAAGCTTTTTAAGCATCTTTCAGCATTGTGCTTTTCAGCTTTTGAACTTGTCGACTTTTTCAGAAATTCAGCTTTTTCTAAAAAATAAAAAAAATAAAATGGAAGTTAAGGGAAAATCTTCAAATTTTTCAACCTCTTCTTGCCCCTCATACTTTGAGCTAAAGACACCATTCCAACTTCAAAAGAGTCACAAGACCTTGAACTATTGCTGATGTATTTTTGGTGATGTAGTTTTTAATAATCGTCTACGGTTTTGAAATAATTACAGTTTTAGTTTTAAGGATTTTTAGCCCATCCTTTTAGCCCGTCCTCTGAGTTTATAATGGGTGTGTATTGCGTCAGCTAGAGTGTGTGACATCATCAACTACCGCACCCCAGAGCGAAGGGCAGCTAGAAATACAGGAGAAAAAATTCTCTTCAGCTTGATTTAGATCCCAAATCTTTTACTCCTTTTCTGCCTTTTGAGCTTATTTATACATTCAACTTCATGTTCAGCTACAGAAACTGTTCACTTATCAACATGTTCAACTTTTTAAGCTCTTTCAGCCTGTAACTGTTCAGCTTTTTCAGCCTTTTCAGCTTTTTCAGCTTTTCAACCTTTTCTGCTTTTTCATACATTCAGGGGGGGCTCTTAATGTTTGATGGTCAGATGTATGAATGTATGAGTTTCTTGTAGGAGTCATGTACATTGATTAGAATAGATTAAGAATGGCTTTATTTGTCTCACAATTGTTACAACAGCTCAAGATGCACAAGTACAGAAAAAGAATCAGTCAAATATACATAAAGTTAAACAAATAATGAATACAATAAAATAATATATTTACAAAAAAACAATAAGATATTTACCAAAACAAACAAGTGAGTGGAAAGTGATTGGTCAGGTAGTGCTTTAATTACACAGTCTGATGGCTGTGGGGACAAATTATATGCGGTAGCAGTCCTTAGACAGTAGCCCTTTTTACACAGTGATGCTGCATTATCTCCGGAGCGGCAATGACAGTACAGTCATAATGATGACGTTGGTGTGTTTCTCTGGTGTCCCCCCCGCCATCACAAACACTTGGTGAGTTACATTTTTTTTGCAGGTGACAGGCGCTTCGGGCAGAAATGTGACAAAGAGTTGGTAGGACAGGCAGGAGGACTAACCCTAACCCTAACCCTCCATGTGGTAGGGGATCCCGACATGCAAACGAAAGTGTGAATGGGGCTAGTATTGAGTGTGAGGAGTGGCAACATGGAGCAACCAAAGAGAAAGAACAGGGGAGCGGAGAAATTGCATGCTAAGAGACTGAAAAATCTCACTGTAGATGGTGCAAAATGTGCTAAGATCACAGACATGTTCGTTGGAGGGGCTGCTATAGCCTCCACGTACTCTGTGACAGCAATGCTCCAGCAACAGCAGGTTGAAAGTAACGACAGCAGCAGCGGGCAGGGAGAGGAGCTGCCAGAGATGCAGGCTTTTGACAGGGAAACCGAAACAATTCATGCTGGTGTGTCGGGCTGCGTTGGGTTTGGGCTGAAAAACCTGTGGGCCGGGTTGGGTTGTAAATTTCAGGCCCGTTGAGCAAATGGTCAAGGCTGAGAAGTGTTGGATGAGCAGCAAGTGTCCATTTGAGGTTGCATCATAGCATTTTAAATGTTTTGGTTAAAGGTGTGTTGAAAGGCTACATAGTAGTTTGAATTTGTAGCAACCCTCTTTGTCCGATCTGCATGAAACTTGGCACGTACACTCTTCAGCTGTACCTGATCTAAATTTATGAAAAGAATTTTGCTCGGTCAAAAAATGTGCAAATTAGTAACAAACAAATTTCTGTAGCTAGCTATAAAAATGTAGACTGTTATCTCAGTCAAACTAAATGCTATTAACACCAAATTTGAGATCCTTGGTTGCCATGAGACATGAGATATCCCTTGAATGGCTGAGCTGATTTTTCCGAAATTTGGTCGGTATGATGTAGTCAAGTTTAATTAAGCCGGACAGGTCAAAGGAGAGGAGGCAGACAAAGCAGACATTATGACTATTTGACAGAAATGGTGGCAAACTTGAAAATGGTCACCATCCTGAATTTTATAGGGACAAGCATCTTTTTTCATTAACATGTCCCTTAGAGAGTATTTGTATCAAATCTTATGCTTGGATTACTGTTTGAATAATGTCTCTATAAAAGCAAGGAATCTGTCTGTCTGTGTTTGCCTCAAATATCTCAGTGGATCAGGATCAGACTGACCTCAGAGTTTCCAGATGAAATCGTTATTCGGTATGACACTTGATGTTTCCACTTGAAATTAGGGATCGACCGATTATCAGTTGGGCTGATTATCAGGGCCGATATCCAGCAATTTTTTTTAATCCTACGGCGGATAAGAGATCAATTTAAAACTGGGTTATTTCGGCTGTGGTGCAGCTGAGCCTCTCTGGCTGCTGCCCCTACTCTCTCTCCAGCATTGTCCCACCCACAGCACCATCTGATTGGTTACAGGCAGAGCAGGTAACAGCCAATCAGTAGTGAAAGCTGTGCATGCACAGTGCTCACACACACAGCGGAGAGGAGAAAAAGTTTAGCCACGTAAAACTGGATTCATAGCCCGGCGCTGTTCCTGGGGGCTTGGTTCTGAAGGTAAGCTAAGGCAGCAGACTCTCCTGAAACTGTACTCAACATCTCAGTCCTCTACAACTCACAACTATGAGTAACATTACTGTGAGCCCGTTAACGTTATATAAACATAAGAGGCAGCTCTGCTCACTCGCAGTCCCTCCAGACGAGCCTGTTAATCACTCGCTAATATCAATATGGAAATAGTCCGTGTGTGTGAGAGAGTAAAAACCAAATAAACTCAATTCAGTCCAGTTTTATTGCAGGGAAGCACGTTGAGGTGAAGGCTGATTAGCTTTTAGCATAACGTTAACCCACCGGTCTGCTTTCTCCTTCTCTGGCTGTAGACGCTCAGCAGACTGTAGAAACTGTACAACTCACGACTACTAACGTTACTGTGAGGATCAATACGTCAGCGGCAGCTGTCTGTTCCTATGATAAACACTGTTTATTAAAGTGAACATGATGTAGGCTATGTGGTGTTTTTAACAGTTTAATCAGTTTGCAGATAATATTGATAGGGAAATAGTGATACAAGTAAGAAGTGTGTGTGTGTGTGTGTGTGTGTGT
>JARJLU010006037.1:0-18747 GCA_030272975.1 Sparidentex hasta
GGGGGGAGGGTGGGTGGGGGTCAATACACTCTGCTTTCTAACCGCGTGTCACAGTAGACGTCTCCTAGCAGCATC
The DNA here is from genome assembly GCA_030272975.1 of Sparidentex hasta. NCBI lineage: Eukaryota > Metazoa > Chordata > Actinopteri > Spariformes > Sparidae > Sparidentex > Sparidentex hasta. The sequence goes on from JARJLU010006037.1 coordinate 76, forward strand.
AGTCCAATCGGCAGTGATCTCTCTAGCGAAGGGGCGGTCTCCGTACCAAGCGGAGCGCCGTCCGTCGTTGTGTGTGCGTCCACAAGGCCGCACCGCACCCGCCCCCACCCTCTCTGTGCCTCCCAGCGCTGCACTGTGCCGCTTCCCACAGTTCCACAGCTCCACTTGCCCCCCTCCTCTGTCCTGTCTGTCTCCCCTCCTCGGACTCGGTAAGGTCGGACCAAGTGCAGTAGGTAGGTGACCTCTCTTTGTCACACGGAGCAAATCCACGACAGCCCAATGGGGACAAAAAACAAAACTTGAGCAGGTTGGAATGGTACTGTTGAGATGCTGACTTCTCTTTCTTGGTGTGTTTTTATTGGCTTCACCTCTTGGAGGATCATACTTTTGGACTGCGGTGTGGCTGCTGTCACACCGGCTTACAGTAACTGTTGTTCGGGAAAACACAGCCCCGCGTTTTTTGTTTTTTTTTTCTACCACGTTGTGATGTAATAGGCCTCATTGTGCACTGTGATGCTAACTCACTTCAGTGCCAGAATCCACATGACTCTGTACTCATACTCTCATGTACTGTAGCCATACTGTGCAGTGTTGTGGTTGTTTGTAGCTTTCATTTTGTAGCAGCTATTTTTCATAATACCTGTAAAGCATGAAAGTGCTGAAGACCAGCATGCTCTTATCAGTTACAGAACATACAGAGTTGGTAAATTAAAGCTGAAAAAAAAAAAAAAAAACACATATGATGAAATAACAACAATCCAGCTGTATTTCATTTTAAATAACACTTTTGAGCACCATATCTTTTTCAGTATTTGGATTTGTAGACACACATTTCTAGCTTTTTTCCCCCAGTAATATTTTTTCACTTTTTTGGCAACTACTGTGATGTTTTTTTTTTTCCTAACCTGTTATTCTTGTATCCCTGCATTGCTCCCCTCCCCCCCGAATTACTCTGTAATCGTCCTTGTCGTTGTGACATAAGCTGGCAAATCTAATGTCGCTCTGTGCTTCCAGACGATACTTACCTATCCTCCGAGGTTTCCCCGCTAAGTACATCTACGACCCGTGGAACGCTCCGGAGTCCGTGCAGGCGGCCGCCAAGTGTATAATCGGCGTCCATTACCCGAAGCCCATGGTGCACCACGCAGAGGCCAGCCGGCTCAACATCGAGAGGATGAAGCAGATCTACCAGCAACTCAGCCGATACAGGGGACTAGGTAAGATCAGCCAATCAGATCTATGGTCTCACAGCGACTTCCAGCAAGCAAAGCCACATGGACAACCAGTGCTGCCAAATGGCTGAATGGAAAAATAACTGTGTGTATATTTGTTTGTGTCTTTCAGGCCTGCTGGCATCAGTGCCATCCACCAATGGCAATGGGAATGGAGGAATGATGGCCTACTCTCCTGGAGAGCAGCAGCCAGGGACCAACAACAACAACAACAACTCACATTGTGAGTCAGTCTTATAATAGTAAAGATGTTTCACACACGTTCTTGTGTAATATTGGTGGAAAAAAATGGAATGGACGATCCAACCCTTGGCTGTCAGTCACGTGCATCCATCTGTGGGATCTTTTCAGTGCCTGGAGTGTCGGGGAGCTCTGTCGCAACAGGTAACGGCAGCGGGAGCATCCTACTTAACTTTGACACCGAAGAACAGACCCAGTCGAGCAATGCTGCGCAACAGCAACAACGACTGCAACCGCCACAACAGCAGCAGCAGCAGCAGCAGCAGCAGCATGGTAGGTCGTCCCTGCACACGGATAGTTCCTGTTGACAAAGATGCAACTGAAGCAATCAGCATTTACATCACACTGTGATGATCCTTGTGAAGAACAAACTGGAACTGTCACCATCACTCGTGTGGTTATTTCAGCAACTGTGTTTTCATCTTTTCTCAAACAAAGCTAAAGGACGGAAGGCTGCTTAAACAAACAGTTCACAGAACAGCTCTTTTTGGTGGCGTCCACAACATAAAAATAACCAAAGTGTAACTGAACACAAAGGTCAAAGTGTCTGTTTGATTTGCATTTTGCAGGATACCACTCAGTGCCAGACGCCAGCCAGACCATCACCAGCAGCTTACACTACCACGAGTTTGCTGTGCCTCAACACCCAGGTAGGAAAACGCTTGTGACACGCTGTTTTCATATCTTTTATCTTTGTCCAGTATAATATAGCATGATTTCTAAAACAAGATTCCAAACAGAGAAATCCCCGGTACCGTCCAGTGTGTACGAATGATGCCACTAGAGGGCGACTCCATTCGTCCCCACCTGCATCAGCTGATCATGTGTATCACAATATAATAATGATGATGTTTTTTGTTTTGTTTTGTTTTCTTCCATCTTCTCTCTGCCGGGACGTTCAGGACTGCTTCTGCACTCCAGAGGTATCACAGGAAAGAGAGAGCGCGAGTCGGAACGTGACAGCTCGGGGGAGAAAGACCCGGCGTCCTGCTCCATCAACAAGATGCAGAGGCAGAGTGCAGAGGTCAGGCCACTGCTCATCGCAGCACACTCTCATGTCTCCAGCCATGTCTGATTACCAAATGAAAATCCAATACGAGCCTCTCTGATGTTCTGTGAGAGAGCTGGAAGCTTTTGTATGTCAGGAAAAGCAGCTAGACCACATCGCACAACATTTCAGGTTACTGAATGTTCCGATGTTTTGCAGTCTGCAGAGTTTGCCTTTGTTTCTGTGAACCGCCATCTTTCTTATTTCTCACTTTTGCTGAAAGATATCAGACAATGCATCAGACTGTTGACATGAAGATATGAAGATATGCACTCAGTTGCCAAGGTATTAGCTACAGCTAGCTAAAAAAACAAAATCCACACCTTAAGTACTCAAGTAAAAGTACAGATACTCTGATAAAAGTAGAAGTTCTGATTCATCTTGTTTCCTCCAGTACAGTAACAGAGTTCAGGCTCTGACATGGACTCAGAGTATCAGAGTAAAAAGTCTCCCTCTGAAGGACATTTGTGCTCAAAGCTAACTGAAGCTCACGTCATATTAATAGAATTCAAAGACTATTAAAGTTAAAGGTAGAATCAGTAGGATTTTTGTCCCAGCTGTTCCTGAACGCACCACAAAGACAGTTGATTGTTGAGTCTCATTCCCAGGACGTCAAATAGACACATGTTGGGTTGGTAAAGCGTCCCGAGCAGCAACAAAGAGAGAAAATCAAAAACTCTCTGCAGATACGAGACACTAACACGCCTTTTCTCCACATTCCAGCCTCCCTCTCTGTCTGTTTACGGCTTCTCACGTCCTTGTTTTGGGACGTATGCGGTGCGTGATGTGCCCTGTCGAAATCTGTCTTGTGTGTCTCGAAGGCGCCGTTCATTGACACGTTTGACAGTAATAGTTTTGCAGAGGCTGAATGTGTCAGCTGATGTTCAACATATTTATGATCAAATGGTGCACAGTGTTCTGTTCTGCTTAGTTCACCAACCTATTAAAGCTTTGACTCATGGACCAGTTAAATCTACTCACCTTGCTGTTCACCTTCAGTTCTCTTTTACACACCAGATGTCTTTATTGCATCAGACTCGCTGGCTTGTCTTGCCTCGTTCTTGTCGTCCTGCGTTCAGACTTGATTCCCCCGATTCTGTGATTGCAGCATCATCAGGTACAAGGAGGATCAGAGCGAGGGCAGATCGCCCACTAGTCAGTCACAGCTGTGGAGTAATATACATGCTACTGTTGCCTAAAGTATCGAAATACAAATATATACTACACTGATAATTTAAGGCCCCGTCCATACGGAAACACTCTTTAGTGTAAACGCACATGTTTTGAATCATTTTGGCCGATCGTCCACATGGATGAGCAAAACTGCCGTGCTTATCATTTTATCATCAGTGTGATTAATTACTTCCTGCTGCCTGCTGTCTGCTGGGTTGGTATTTTATGTACCCAAAACACGACTATGATGGAAACAGCAGCTCGTTCTTTGGGTGATAAGCCAATATTAAACTTAATTACACGAACGTTGGCAGCAAATGGAATAAAGTAGCTGTTCTTCCGAGGAATAATCGCAGGGGAATAGGTCAGTGGCGTCTGTCCCTCTGCGCCATGACACACATCAACCCACCGTGCACGCAGCATAATGAATTATAAATGCCTTTGTTGCTGTAACCTACTTTCAAATTTCCAGCGGCGAGTGGTTGAAGTTGGACCGACAACAGATGTTTATTATGAATCCTTCACGCCACCTTTCTGACTTGGCAAACAAAGAGGCGACTGTTTGTGTTTGTGACGCCTCTCTCTGCTCCCACAACAAAGTAAATATTTTCAGAGTCATCTATGTAAATGTCAGTTTATTGTGAGCACGGCAGCTTCATGACATGCTAACTATGCAAATCAGTGGTTTCAGGGTAAGCATAGGAAACTCTGAATGTTAAGAGTGCAGGGAAAGAGGAGTCGCAGCTCCCCGTCCACGTCTGCAGCCAAGAACTCAGATCTTCTTTCTGCTGTATGTGCAAAGTTGTTTCTGTAAAAATCACCATCTTTTCTTTTCTTTTCTTCTCTTCCTTGCAGACCACCTAGAGCCGGCAGACCTGAGACCGTCTGAATGCATATTAGGGGTCACAACTCGGCCAGTGGTGAGAGAGGGACTTCCCGACGTCGCCACCTGTCCTCCAAACACACACACCGCTCCAGAAGTGACTGCCTCCTCTTCAAACACACCGTGGCGTCTCAGCCTGCTCCGTCTTTTTACCCCCAGAAAATCCCCACAGGTGTAAACACAAAGGTGAAAATGTGATTAGGGCCTCTGCGTCGCAGATTCCTGTTGTCCTGTGCAGACAGGCGTGACGGCCTCAGAGGAATGTGCAAACAGACAAACAGAATGCCTCAAACTTACAGCTCGACACATTCTTTGTGACTGCCAGCAGCCAGTATATACTGTATGAACTCTTGAGCAGCTATAAATGTAAGTTGTTGTTTTTTTTAAAAGCGGCAAACACAACTCTAACCACACTACAAGCTAACGTGCTGCATCCCAGGAAAACACCATCACCGCCGAACATGCTGACGGCTCAGTCGCACTCGAGAAAATATGTTTGTGACAAATGTAATTTTTAGGAAAAAAAAAAAGGTGTTTATATCGATATTTTTGTTTGTTCCTCGTTGTAAAATTGTAAATAAAGTTAATTAGATTTTTAAGCCAATGTTTTATCCCGGAAGATAAGAAGTGTGCACATCCAGACATGAGGGACGAGTTTCTGTTTCCTCTTCAAGCGCGTCGTCTCAGCGAGTGTTTTCTCTGCTTCTGTCCGACTAGTCTGCTTGTAAATACGAGCTTCTTCAGGCACGGGAGGTTCAGTTGGTGAGAGAGCCACCTTTTTATTTTAATTTTTTTTTGTAACACAAATCAGACTATTAACTGTTGTTTTCATGGGAGCGTTCACTGCCTGGTTAGCTTACACGATCACTTGATTTGTATCGGCAGCTAAAAAGCAGCGATTCGTACAGATTTTCTGATTTTATTTAAGATGATATCAAGGACAAACAGTCACATCGGTTTCAGCTGTTGGGTTTTTAAAAAAAAATATATATATGTTTACAGCGTGTTACTGTAAAGATTAAATTAGGAGACGTAAAAACCGCAGCCTTTTTAGACCGTGGCATTATGGGTAAAATATTTCTCATGTAGCTTTCTTGGTGGTTTGTGCGTCAGAGGTGTGATGAGGTGCACATGTAGCCGTTCTGATCCAGAGCATTTTGCTTCTCTCGGCCCATGAGAATCCGACAGACTCTTATCAGTGTGATTGTTTTAAATTAGTCATCCCTTTTATTAACTCACCTCAGTCCCTTAATCACACACAGATCATCTCTTTGGTTTCAGAACATTTTGTACAGGGATTTGTCACGGAGCGGAAATTTTTTGTTCTCTGTCGGCTCGCAGCTGTTGACTAACAGAGCTCAGACGATCCTTGTGCAATGTGCAAATTTGATTCGCCCCCTCAGAAGTCAGTCACATTTTCACCTTTCTGTTTCCCCACCCAGAGGAATCTTCATTATTTCTTAAAAAAAAAAGAAAAGAAAAAGAAAAAAGTAGTGACTCAGAAACAAATTCTGCCTGTTAGACATCAAGAGACAAAAATGACTTTGGAGTATCTCTGAGGCTTTCTGTGTCGTTGGAAAATTGTGAACTCTTTTTGCTGTGCAACATGTTCAAGAACCAAAAACAAAAAAAAAGAAAAGTGTTGTTTGTTCGGGAGAAGACTTCTGTGAAATACCTGAGGACAGAGAAAGCGGGCGGCTGGGGGCAAACTCCTCTTTATTTCTTTTTTTTAATTTATGTTTTTGTTATTTTTATTTTTATTTTTTGGTTTACCAACCAGAACAGAAACAAAAACCAAAAGGACGCATGGTCGGACATCCTTTATGTTCTTGATTTCATATGAATCGAGCAACGTAACCAATATCAGCAAAGACAAGCGACTAAAACAACAAGAGAAGAGAAATAAACGGGACTGAAGGAGGAAGTTCAGCCAGCAGGAAGACCGGGAAGTTCATAGTGACATCGTGACAGCTATCACACGAGATGCGGTGCAAACTCTTCTCAAAGGTGAAACACTTTTCTAAGATTTCTTATAAAAAAAAATAAAAATAAAAACTCACTAAACAAAAAAGGAGGAAAAAAAATAACAAGCTGAGTCGACACAATAAAAGACGGGCGACAGCGTCTGATCCAAATGAGCCTGATTCTGTGAGCGAAACAGAAACCTCAACATTCCTCAAGAACACACGTGACCTCCTGCTTCTGTTACGAGGAGTTCGACATACGATGTGTGTTGTGTGGCCGCGCGCGACATTTTGCGACCCCGGACGTATCGGAGAGGCCTGTGCGACGCAGTGACATCATCACGTACAGGAGATCCTCTGCGTTTCATTTGTTCTCCTGTTGTCTGCAAACGACGTCAAAGCCAGAGTCGGATGGAAGCACGACGTCCTTGCACTGAAAAGTGTCATTCTTTATTCTTTATGCTTGCGAGTTACGACACCGCCGCCACTGTCATAATATGATAGTCAGCGATTATTATAAGCCAGTTTATGCATTTGCATTTTTTTCTGTCCAGTTGTGATCGTCATCATGTTATATTTTGCTCTTTGACTGTAAATAAACGCCCCTCTTCTTTTCAAACGCCTCTGACTGATCGCGATCGTTACGAGTTAGTGAAGCCAGGTAACGGAACAGAAACCCTGCGCGTCGTCGTGGTAACAGGCCTCGTAACAACGCCGAAATTTGATCCGTCGGCTACGAGAAGGGTCGCAAAATGTCGGGCCGCAGCGTCGTAATCGGAGGGATTGTTTAGCCGCACGGGGAAGATGAAGCTGGTGTCTCTTCTTTAGGTTCCATCCACCCTCCACGATCACCTTTTTACTCCTGGTGAGACATTAACGCAGTCGAATTGAACCAGAGAATGTATGAATCCCCCCCCTGTACGATGCACCCAGCAGCTTCTCTAGCTGATGTTAATACTACCCTACCCTACACACACACACACACACACTCTCACACACACACTCTGCAGATAACAGCGCTGCAAATTCTCAAATGTAAAAAACAATTTATTCGTTCTGATCTACTTCTAAAGTTTGACGATAAAAGCTGACGTCCCCGCAGCCCCTTTTTTTTTTCTTTTTTAACATGCAGATGGAAGAAATCTGCAACAGCAAATTATATCCAAGTATATTTAATTTAAAGAGTTGTAGATTTGAGAATTTATGGTCCAGATGTACACTCACACTCACACACACACACACACACACACACACACACACACAAACACACAACCTTCTGAATGGTTAGCCAGGAGAGAAGTGACGTCTGCTCAAAGCTCCAATCTGCTGCAATCAGATTCGTTCAAACGCTGTAAAATCCAGAATTTTTGACTAAAACAAAAAAAAAAAATGTTCTCTGCAAGAATTACAATTTTTAGATTCACCCCACGAAGTTTATAGTTTGGTTTTCGCAGAGAGCGATGAATTAAAAATGGGTCAAACCACAAAAACAAGGCGCGTCAGCAGCCGGTTAAAGAGTTCGATCCCTGTTTCTGAAAAGACTCTGATTGTTGGTTCGGTCCTGCAGATTGGAGCCCGGCGCTCTCCTGAGAAAAACAAGTTCTGGTGTCAGTGGAGCCGTGATGACTCGTGTCTGTGTACAGTACTCGATATTTGTTCATCTGTGATCATAGCGACCTCGGCTTCAGGAGTAATTTAGAGGGCGGGGGAGGGAGGGAGGGAGGTAGAGGTTAAATAAAAAAGTATTGTAGTGTTTCTGTATTATAATTCTGTATGTTCTCAAGAGGATTTGAACATTGTTAGTTTTTTTTTATCTTTTATCACTATGGAAGAATACGTTGAACCAAGTTCTTCTTCTTGCTTTTTGTTTAGTTTTTTTTTTTTTTTTCTGTCCTCCCTTCTGTGACAGGAAGGCGAGAACAGACGCCATCTATCGTCTCTGTAATATATCGCTCTGTCTCCGTCTCTCCTTGTGTTGTGAAAGGCTTTTTTTTCTTGCGCTTGATCCAGTTCATGACAGGAAATAAAAATTAAAAAAAAAAAAATTGTTACAACTTGACACCTGGCAGTTTTGTCTTCATTAAGTTTTTGACCCCGTTAACTTCCTCTGCACTGCACCCGGAAGCTTCTGAGGACGAGGTTCGAAAAAGATCAATATGTTAGAATCAGTATCAGAATCACAAATCCTTTATTGTCCCGCAGACGGGGAAGTTTTTTAATAGTTAAGATTGTAGATCGTAATCGAAGGTGGCACGAGCTCACACATTCGTTAGTCAAGTAGAAGTTCAGATGCTGGACCTGACGGAGGACGATGAAGGACGATGAAGGACCCGCTCTTTGTGGTCTTCGAAGGCGAGTCCTTCAGAGACCTTGCTAACCTCATCAGCTGTTGTTAAATGGGACGATCTATTCTTTGGAGCATATAGTTGCATCACGATTTCTGCTGCCCAGGCCCACGAAAGCGGTGCATCCTCCAGAAACGGGGAGAAGAAGGAGCATCTGGAGGATGCAGAGCCCGAACTGAGACACAGCGAGTGTCTGAGGGGTCACTCTCTCGTCTTCTTACGTCTTTGTTTCATAATTGCTACGTCTGTGGTACATGATGTGCACCGATGCGCCGAAATCAGTCTTGTGATGTTGGGAAGGTGCCAGGAGCCGTAAGTTGCCTCATGACTCTGCTGATGATGTAAAGAAGGCTCGTCAGAAATACAGTCATAATAATTAACGGATGTGCTCAGACAAGCACCGCTTTGATCAGATGGGAGAACCGGTTTGACTCCACGACAACATGCTGCTTCTTGTGCCACTTGTTATATCAGAAGAATACAAAAATGACACCCACCCACCACAACTGATCGAAACTACGGTGACAGATGAGGTCCAACAGAACTTCTCTCTCTGCTTCCTCTTGCACAATCTCCAGTTCTTTGAATCCAGAACTGCAGGTTGGGAAGCGTTAACTCATTTCTCGTGTAGGATGAGGAGAGAAAACACACCTCAATTAAACAGAACCAACTTTTGGTCGTCTTTACGGGACGACTTCAGGTGCAAAGCTCAGCGGTGGTGATGTCGAAGTCACGAGGCCGTGATGTCGTCTGTTTAAAGCCTCACATTAGCTTTTTACCACCCGGTGGTTTTATTCACGCTGCGAACATCCCAAAAGTGGAGCTCATCTGTGCGGATCATCCTGCTGAACAAAAAGTCAAAGTATTAAAAACTTGTTGGCCATCGAGATTATGTTCTACAGTAACCCAGCTGAAGAATCCTGCAGGGTTTTGCTGCTTGGCTCATCATCCAAGGACCCACCAGAACCTTTTCATCAGAGGCCGGTAACATGAACCGGGCCTGGATATGTTCAATACACGTGTTCGTTCACTGTTGGTACTTTGCTTTGCTACACGGCTGATTTGACGAGTCACACTTCACAAAGACTTGGTGTTTGCAATGAACCATTTTCTATAAAACCTGGCATCACATCACACACACACACACACACACACACACACACACACACATCAGCGTCAGATATCAGTGAGCACAGGATGTGAGCAGCACCACTGTTTCTTTGTTCTCGCCTGGTGGTGACCCACCTTCTCGGACCTGAGTCCAACCTTTTGATCAGTCATTTTACTTGTAGTCTTGTGTTGTCAACGGCTTTGAACCCGGTTGCCTTTGTTCGTCATGCAGCATCACGGTGACGAGAGGACTTGTGAGGGTCTTGAAGGATTTTGCGCATGTTGTGTGATGAAGTCCTGCAGGAATGAGTCCTAAAATCCTGGAAATCGTCATGTTTTCTCTGACATAAAACACGTCAGCAAATGAACCATGACTGATTTAAAAAGCATGAAACTCGTCTTAGAGATTTAAAAAAAAAAAAAGAATTATTGGACGACAAACGCTCAGATACCTGGAACATCTACTGGAGTACACTCATGAAGTATCTGAACTGCCAACTTCTGCTCTCCTGAGTGGGTTGTGTGTTGCCAGGACAACGCATCCTGTGTATGAAACTGGACATTCCTGGTCGCTGACATTTCATTAATCATTCAACCAATGACAACTGTTTGTCCACTAGCTGCAACTGATAAAATCAACCGGTTAAGAATACGTTCTCCATTCACTGAGTCACAGATACTCTTATTTCCCATCACAAACGAGGTTTCCTGCGTGAGCCTGATGAATCGAGCAGCACTTCCTGTGAGTATGCGGTGCTATTCTTGGTAGTTTGGTTGTAGGTATTGCAGTTGCAGTGAAGCAGCTGTGACAGTCTGTGTAGAGCCCCGTGAGTCAACCCTGCGTTGGTGCCAGTTATGCAACCAGGTGAGAAAAAGTAACCCAGACTTTCTCTTTGGTTTCTGAACAACTGCTTGTGAGTAATCCAGCCTGCTGAGGTAAGATTGTTTCTAAATTTAGCCAGTCTCACTCCGTGGCTTCTGCTCCGTGCTGCAACATGCTTTGCATCCACTGACTCACAAACAAAAAGCTTCTGTGGTTAAGCTGATGGGAGTCCTGTGTGTGTGTGTGTGTGTGTGTGTGTGTGTGTGTGTGTGTGTGTAGTGCCATTTCTATGAGGACCACTTTCAGTTTTTAACCATTGTAGTGAGGACATTTTGACCCCCCTGTGACCCTCAGAACAGAGTTACTCAGGCTGCAGTGGTTGAAATGTCCCTCTGTGAACTCGGGAAAAATACCTCAAGATGCTCAGAGTGGATGAAATATCCCCTAATGACACGGAAAATCCCTCCAGGCCCTCGTTGGACACATCACAAGGGTGTCACTGTAAACTAACACTACTGAGAATCACCGACATGCATGAATGATTAGAGAAGGGATGACATATTTCTGCAGGGCAACCCTGAAGCTGGGATTGCCGCTGGTGTTCCCTCGACAAAAAAGCCTGCAGGATTCTTCAGCTGGGTTATTGCAGAACATTATCTTGATGGCAAACAAGTTTTTAATACTTACATGTTTTGTAAGTATTTTTTGGGATGTTCGCAGCGTGAATAAAACCACCAGGTGGTAAAAAGCTAATGTGAGGCTTTAAACAGACGACATCACAGCCTCATGACTTCGACATCACCACCGCTGAGCTTTGCACCTGAAGTCGTCCCGTAAAGACGACTAGTGAGCGTCCTCGACAACCTCTGCAGCGTCATTTAGCCACTTCTGTTAGCACTTTTTAAATCAATCACATCTGGTTTCTGGGTTTTACTCAGTCCTGCAGCGCTCCGGCAAAGACCTGGATGCTGGGGCGCTCCGTGTTCAACATCCAGTTCTGTTTCAAATCGAGGCTGTTAGCTCACAACTTCAGGCTGTCAGTCAAGTCATGACATCAGAGGAGGGCATGCAACAGTGTGAAGGGGTCAACCTGCAGGACGATCATCCAGCAAACAGCAAGAACAACGTCACATCAGCCAGTTAGCCGCCAAGACAACAGCACACTCGTACTGACTGATACAGAACATGAGCGCAGTAGATAATAAGTCGATAATGACCAATTTTTTCTTCATTTGCTGGGTGAACTAGCATGTTGAACAAAGCCGTTGTGGTCGTCTGCTGGCATTTCTGAACTTTGGAAAGAGGCCGACGGCCCCCCGGCTCTGAACCGTGTTTGACCTTCTCATCTAAACTCTCAGCAATAAAAATGGTCCAGAAGCAGGTCCAGTTCAGTTTCAGCCTCCAGCCACGTCCATACAAACCAAATGCAACGGTGCACTGGAGTTAGATAAGAGTCGTTTTGTTCAAAAGTTGGTTCTGTTTAATTGAGGTGTGTTTTCTCTCCTCATCCTACACGAGAAATGAGTTAACGCTTCCCAACCTGCAGTTCTGGATTCAAAGAACTGGAGATTGTGCAAGAGGAAGCAGAGAGAGAAGTTCTGTTGGACCTCATCTGTCACTGTAGTTTCGATCAGTTTTGGTGGGTGGGTGTCATTTTTGTATTCTTCCAATATGATAAGTGGCACAAGAAGCAGCATGTTGTCGTGGAGTCAAACCGGTTCTCCCATCTGATCAAAGCGGTGCTTGTCTGAGCACATCCGTTAATTATTATGACTGTATTTCTGACGAGCCTTCTTTACATCATCAGCTGGGCGGGAGTCACAAGGCAACTTCTGACTTTCTCTCTCTGTGTCTGAACACAAATATCTCAACTTTCTCCTCCTCACATTTTCAAAACAGACTTGGCGTCATCGCTGGTCGCCTTAACCAACATCAGTGCACATCACACACTGCAGACGCAGCGAAATAAAGTGTAAAGAAGCCGTAAACAGACAGAGAGGGAGGCTGGAATGTGGAGAAAAGGCGTGTTAGTGTCTCGTATCTGCAGAGAGTTTCTGATTTTCTCTCTTTGTTGCTGCTCGGGACGCTTTACCAACCCAACATGTGTCTATTTGAATTCCAATCAACTGTCTTTGTGCTGCGTTCAGGAACAGCTGGGACAAAAATCCTACTGATTCTACCTTTAACTTTAATAGTCTTTGAATTCTATTAATATGACGTGAGCTTCAGTTAGCTTTGACCACAAATGTCCGTGTCCGTTCCGTGGTTACTGGAACACGTTTCACACATTATCTCAGGCTTTTGGAGTGCATGTGCTGTTAAAGGTTGATGTCGTAATATTTAACCAGTTTTGCACTGTGGGTAATTTGTCAGTTCTGATTGTGTTGGCTGTTCGTCAACTTCTAAATAAATGAAGGTGAAAGAAGTCCCGGTGTCCTACAGCATTCTTGTCCAGTCCACAGAAACTCTGCATCAGCTGCAGACAGCTTCCTCCAGACAGAATGAGGCAGGTCCCAACACATACGGTACTAAATGATGCTGAGATCCTTCACATCGCTCCATGATAATCCTTATCAAAAAGCAATTGGCAGGCGGCTTGCACAATACGTGGTGACGTCAGCCTGATGTCGACGTTGATCACCGTGGTCTCAGACGTGTTTCTGAAACTCATTCTCAAGAAAGCTGGAAACTTTCAATTAATTCAACAAACTGATTAATGAATCAGATGCCGCTCTAAAAGCTTGAGTGCATATTTACAGTGCTCAGTGTAAATGAGTAATATTTTAAACAATATCTAAATGCACAAACAAACAATTTCCAAAAATGTTGACAAGACTAAGTTTTATATAACATCAGTTTAACTCATAACATGAACGTAAGGTTAATAATATAACTTAGAGAACAACATTTTCAGTTTTACTCAAATTAGGGTGATGCAAAAACGAGCACACTCCACTGAAAGTCTCTGGAGGCTAAATTTTAGACTACAAATGTCTGATTAAACAATAATCAGCCGCAGGTGAGTCTAATTATTCATTACACAGGTGTCCAGCAGACAGTTGACTATAAAAGGGTGTAGAAAACCGCTTCCCATTTCATGTCGTTAGCAATGGCACCACATGGAAGAGAAATGTCTCAAGACCTGAGAAAGAAAATAATTTCTTTACACTACAAAGGTGAAGACTACAAGAAGATCAGCAAAGCTTATCAGTCAGAATACTGAAGCAAAAGTGGTACAAAGACTTAAAGTCTCAGTCACAGAAGTTAACACCTCGACAGGAGCGTCTTCTGATGAGAAGGGTCGAAGAAAATCAGCATGCAAGTTCACTGCAGTTATCCAAGGAAGTAGAAAGCCAAACTGTTTCCCGTGACACAATACAGCGTGCACTGCAGAGGGATGGCCTGCGTGGTGCCTACAGTGAAACATGGTGGTGGCAGCGTCCCTATGTGGGGTTGCATGAGTGCTGCTGGTGTCGGGGAGCTGCGTTTCATCGATGGCATCATGAATTCACAGATGTTTTGCTCTATACTGAAAGAAAAGATGCAACCATCACTCTGTGCCTTTGGTCGTCGTGCACTTTTCCAACCTGATAATGATCCTAAACGCACATCTAAGGCCACTGTTGGAGAAGAACAGGGTGAAAGTGATTCAGTGGCTCCTGATCTGAACCCAACTGGACACCTATGGGGAATTCGGAAGAGACAAGCTGAGCATCACTCTCCATCCAGCATCCAGCATCCAGTCTCTGAAAGAGATCATTCCTGAAGAATGGAAAAAGATCGATGTAGCAAAATAATAATACTAATTTTTGTATCATATTTGAGTAAAACTGAACTTATGTTATTGAACTTACTTTCATGTTATAAGTTTAACAGATTTTAATTACACTGTTTTTGTGTTCACTGAGATATTGTTTAAAATGGTACTTTTTAAAGGGGGTGAACTCATTTATGCTGAGCACTGTAGCTAACTGTTGGTAGTGTAGTGACACAGTAAGCGGCAGATGTTTTCCAGGTAGATCCACCTGCAGACTGACAGCTGGACCCTTCTCCATGTCTCCAGCCGTGCTGGCGGCGTGACTCTCACTGGACCCACTTTCCTGCCTTCTGTATGTTGCTTCATCGATGAAATTCAAATCTAACGAAGTAACATTCACATCACATGTTTTTCACACCTTGTTTTTAATGTAACCGTTAACAGGAAGAACATCAGTCACATCCTGGTGTTCACTGGAAGACCCGCTGTGGTGGGACGCTCCTATGTGTTGCATGCGATGAGTCAAAATCACGCGCTCAATGCATGAGCGCTGCTATCTTTAGGGAGTGTTTAAAGCTGCAGTGATGCAACACTGAGACCACAAATTTAAAGTTGATCTGCATAACGTGTTCAGACGAGTCAATTTAAATGAAGTGATGACACGTAAATAGGAGCATGAAGGGGAAGAATACCAGCACATAGAAAAGAATATCAACACAAGTGAATAGTTTTGAATTCGTTAGTCAGTGTACTGTAGAGAACATGTCAGGATGTGAGAGGAGGGGAGATTCCCATTCACCTGAGGCATCCAGGTCAGAGAGTCACATGAGGGGCAATTCTCTCTGCCTGAGTTCTTTACAGGACGGTAGATGAGGTGACATTTACATTCCAGTAAAACCTCAGATTGTCACCGTGCTGGGTTGGCATGGTCAACACAAACAGCAGGGGGTCGTCGTCTGAGGAAGAAAAGAAACTGTCGTCAGAGTACGTGACCCCAACTGTTGCATTCAAGTCGGAAACATTCGGACACTTTGTATCTTCTCTCCATCCTTCATGTTTCAAAGAGATCTGATTCATCACATCACTGTGATGTGTATGTGTGTGTGTGTGTGTGTGTGTGTGTGTGTGTGTGTGTGTGTCACAGAGGTGGATTTAAGGTGTTAAAGAAAGTTTTTGAACAACTCACGTTAGCAGTAGCTTGTCCTGCTCGCCGCCGTCTTGCCAGTCGAGAAGCATCGCTCTCCGAATGCACGGGACTTTTCCGGCTTTTGATTTTTGTATTGTTTCTTATATGAGGCTCCTTTTTCAACTTCAAGGTCAATATAGCTTCTTGCTAACGACAAAACAACGAATTATCCTGCATTTATATGGAACTAAGCTTCAGGATCGTTCCACCTTAACTGTCCTCCAGGTTACGTCTCATTCTGAGATCGACTCTTCTCCACTGGCAGGACGGCGGCGAGCGGAACAAGCTGCTGCTAACATGAGCTGTTCAAAAACTTTCTTTTTAGTAACTCTGTGTACACAAACAATGTTGTCAGTGCTGGTGTTCATGTGTAGAGACCCTGGTGATGCTACCAGCAAAGTTTCATGTTGTGTCGAGACTTCTTACTGTTTTAAAAACAGAGATTTTGATGCCGTCGTAAAAGTGCCCGTAGCACTCCCATTGAAAATGAGTTTGACCCCAAAATGAAAATACGATAAATCTTTTGTCATAATTATGATTTTGCACGAAGGTTTGACTCATATACATTCACAAAAAAAGCCTAGGTTGCATTTTGGTGAGAGTTTCACTTTAATGTCTGTTTACAGATACAACATAAATCAGGATGTTTGTTTCTGTAACAACTTTTCTATATTTGTTTGTTTTCTATTTGTTTCCCATCACAGCACTGTCTATGCTCCGGTCAGGTTTAACCACTTGGTTATGGCTTTGGAAAACATCATAGTTTTGACAAAAAAAAAAAACAACCTGTTTTTGATCGCAGACGGAGATGGACTGAGATTTGGTCGCGATGAATATTCAACAGGTCTCCAAAAGAAGATATACAAAGTACACAAATACAAAAATGTTATCAGTGGTTTGCAGAAATTTTAACAGCCAACGTGATATGCTGCCAACCGAGCTGTGATTTCTGTCAGTATGATAGTGTCTTTCTTTCGCAGTACGTACAGCCTCGAGCTTTCTGTAGTCATAAGTCATAATAGTGTGTTTTGGTAACATTTACTTGTTTTGGCATGTTATTTAAATGATCTGATGTTTTTCCTCTCTGTGACATTAGCAGTGAAAGTCCAGATCCACCTGGACCCTGTGAGTCACCATGTCGAGTATCTGAGTGACCAAACAGTAATGAAGTGGTGCTGCTTTCCATGTGTGTAGGTGTGTGTGTGTGTGTGTGTGTGTGTGGAGGGATTCCCTGCGGTCCATACATTAAAATTAGGAGATACTGCCCAGTATATGGTTGACAAACACAACAATATAATGATAACAGCAGCCTGGAATAAACTTTCCGTGCTGTGTGCGTAACCAGTTTTTTTACTCCTGCATGTTGAACTCGATTCACCCACCGGCTTGTTTGCTTCTAGGTATGCAAAAGCATTGGTGCATGAAAGGTCTTCCCCCGGAATTCCATATTATATCACCCATAAAAAAGATTTTTTTTTAGCATCAGTATTATGACACAAACCCACATGGCCTTGATGAAATGCCAGCAGCAGCAAACTCACGACATCTGCCCACACCAGGTCCCCACTGATGTCTTTGTTTGATTTTGTTCTTTCGATATCTTGTATGTTCAGCATGATGTCTGTCAACACCACATCTTCAGCTCTCTCCCCAGAGGCAAACTGATGGAGCAACGCCAAATGGGATGTGAACTTTCAGTGTAATGCCAAGTCAGTACTGGAGGCGTATTCACCTCCCCCACACTATGCAGGTTTGAAGGGGAATCCACTTTCATGATTAACAGCCCACGCAAAGCTAAAGAATGTTTTCTTTTTCTTTTTTTTCTTTTTTTGCCTCATGGCCAATGTTTCAACCTTCAGGAAGACACTGTTTAGAAAGTGAACATGTGGATGAATGGGCACTAATTTGTGTTGCTGTTGGCTGATTATTAATGCACTTGTGGTTAAAATGCAGATATGCTCACAGTGGCTCGGCCCAGAAACCCACACTGGGTGCACCTCACAATTTACATCCAATGCAAATGTTCATGAAATACAGTCCTCTAGTCAGGGGTGGAAGAAGGATTCAGATGCTAGTTGTAAAAGTTCATTACACCACAATGTAAAAGAAACTCCTCTACAAGTTAAATTCCTGTATTCAAAACATTACTTAAGTAAAAGTGTAATAATTAAGAGCGACATTTACTTAGAGTTCGAAAGTAAAAGTACTCATGTTGCATTTTGCTGCTGGAGATGTTAACGGTTGAGCTCCTTTAAACTGCTTCAAATGCTGTTTGCTAAGCACACAGCCCCTGGGCCTGTTAATCTGAAGCTAACTCAGTAGCACTAAGCACACAGCCCCTGAGCCTGTTAATCTGAAGCTAACTCAGCAGCACTAAGCACACAGCCCCTGAGCCTGTTAATCTGAAGCTAACTCAGCAGCACTAAGCACACAGCCCCTGAGCCTGTTAATCTGAAGCTAACTCAGCAGCACTAAGCACACAGCCCCTGAGCCTGTTAATCTGAAGCTAACTCAGCAGCACTAAGCACACAGCCCCTGAGCCTGTTAATCTGAAGCTAACTCAGCAGCACTAAGCACACAGCCCCTGAGCCTGTTAATCTGAAGCTAACTCAGCAGCACTAAGCACACAGCCCCTGAGCCTGTTAATCTGAAGCTAACTCAGCAGCACTAAGCACACAGCCCCTGAGCCTGTTAATCTGAAGCTAACTCAGCAGCACTAAGCACACAGCCCCTGAGCCTGTTAATCTGAAGCTAACTCAGCAGCACTAAGCACACAGCCCCTGAGCCTGTTAATCTGAAGCTAACTCAGCAGCACTAAGCACACAGCCCCTGAGCCTGTTAATCTGAAGCTAACTCAGCAGCACTAAGCACACAGCCCCTGAGCCTGTTAATCTGAAGCTAACTCAGTAGC